>VOSG01000751.1:0-11674 GCA_009761265.1 Halicephalobus sp. NKZ332 | reverse complement strand
AAGCAAAACTGACAAAACACTGTTGGCGAAAGGGGCGTAATGATAACATCCTTCTTCGTCGATTTTGAAATCCTTTTTGACATGACTATCCCTTTTCTGGTCCTTATTCATCCCTATGTTTGTTTGTTCTTTGGTTTAACTGTTGTATCCGCAATACCTCTATACTGAGTAGTTTCCACACTTGTATCCCTAATTCCCGTTGTTTATAAGCGTTTTTGTTTTGGTTTCGAATTGCTTTATATATCCAAACCCCTCTTTTTTATTCGTATGACTATTTGGACTAATGTATTATTCATTATAATTGGTTTTTTGTTTACAGGACAATGGAAGAAGCAGTTGACGTAGAGATCAACCCCAATCTCACTGACCCCTCTGCCATCTATCATTCCCAGTTTGATTTTACCGATTCCGATGTGTCGATTACATTTACTCAGAAGGGGACGACCGTTTTATGTTCCGTTTATGGTCCGGCAGAACTTCCCTCTTCCAAAAGACTGAACGACAAGATGGCCATCCAGGTCGTCTACACACTTGAAAACGGATCCCTCGATAACTGCGGAGAAATTTCCGAACTCATCACTGCAATGATCGACCGAAGTCGTTTCCTGAGGTCCGGAATAGTGATCAACATACACCAGCTGACGGACAATGGATCGAGGTTAGCAACCGCTATCAACGGAGCGAGTCTGGCGCTTTTGGATTCGGCCGTACCTCTTGATCTTCTACTTCTCGCGGTCTCTGTTGCACTCAACCAAGACGGGTCGATCACGATAAATCCTACCAAAGAAGAAGAGAACAATGCCGTTGCCACCGCTGTCATTGCCTTCAGGAACTTTATGGACGACGTTTGCCCAGCCGGGTTCAAAAGCAGCGGTCCAATCGGTCCTGAATGTTATTCTGCAATCGTAGAAGTCACCAAGCAGACGGCTCTTGATCTCTTGCAGTACTTTCGAAGGATAATGGAAGGCCGGTTGTCGGAGAAACAAGCTGATTGAAACGAATGGAATTTCGATAAATGGATTTGAAAATAAAAATCGAGTTCATTTCGGTGTGCAATATGTGAACTGTTCAATTTGACACTTTATCGCACGCTTCAGTGTTTTTTCTGTCGTTACTACCTTGATAGCCTGGATTTGCTTTCTGTCGAGCTCATTGTTTACCAGTGTCTTTTACTTGCTGGGGGAATTCAAAAAAAGTCGAAAAAAAATATTCCTCTCCGGCCGGGAATCGAACCCGGGTCTCGTGAGTGACAGTCACGGATACTATCCACTATACTACCGAAGATGAAGACCTGCGGCGATGGAGCCGATTTTATTTCACGTTTCTTTGATGGGCGTGATTCACGGGTCGGAGAGTGGAAGGGACGCAAAAAGTACTAAACAATGAAATTCATTTTCAGAATGAGATGAGAAATATATTAGCCTCGGGACATATTTTCGACCGCTTCTGTGTGCGTCTATTGCAAACAATGTAGTTATTTTCTGCACCGCTAGCTGCTATGGAAGTACTGGAATTCCTAGAACACACTGAAATAATATGGATTTGGCAGAAAAGTATCTGACTGATAAGTAACTTTTATCTACGACGATTGATTTTTACAGCACACAAATTCGGCAAGAAAACTTAGGACATTCCCGTGACCCTGATAGAGAGCTGAGCAGGTTTCCGTTCAATGGCACTCGAACTTTGAACTTTCATCAGGCCGTATGGCCGACGGAGGGCACTCATAGAGCGCGACGTCATCAGTCCAGAAGAGTAGCTGGAGGGGCTTGAGTAGCTTGAGCTCATCGACTTGGACATCAGGGAGGAGGCCGAGGGAGAGTAGCTCAGACCCCTGGAGCTGATCGAGGAGGGCCGGCTCGAGGGGGATGAGAGCGGAGAGGAGGTCGAGGAATCCGACCTGAAAGGACGGTAGCGGGACGCCGAAGGAGGAGACGAGGCGGTCGGGCAGCTGGAGCTGCTCGATTGGAGAGACCGGTACCGGGCTGAAAAGTAAGAAAGTAACTCCAAATTCTTTCTGAGATCATTTCGTTTTCTGCAGCACACCAAGTAGAGAATTGAAGTAGTAATAAGGTGGTATTTTGTAAATGGCCTTTTTTGAATTCTATTCTAATTTGAGAAGACTAGTCTCGAAACTATCTGAGTTCTACTGTAACTTCTTAAAACTTACTTGAAAGCGGAAGCTTGGAACCCTTGGTTTCTTCTGGCCTGGGAGGCATGGGACTTGGGGACCTCTGAGTGATGATGATTTGGGGTTGGGGTCTCACCACCGCGATCCTCGCCTTGCTCTCTATCCTGTTGGTCTTCCACGCAGGAGGCTTCGAATCAGACTCCGAACTGCTCGAGAAGTATCCATTGACCATGGGGGGTTTCAGAAGACTGATTCCGTTGGACTTTTCCTGGGCGATACTCAGCTGGGTGTTTGGGGTTCCTTCGGCAACCACTAGATTCCCGACTTTCTTCTTGTGGACGACGCCTTTCCGAAGAGAGGATTTCTGAGCATGTGGAGACTCGGGTTCCTCGATTATCGCCGGAACCGTTTCCTGGGAGGAAACTGCATCGATCTCCGTCCAGAGTTTCTGTTCTTCGGACAGTTTCACAGAATCGGACTTGGGATTGTCCAAGGTCTCTGCTCTCGATAATTCGCAAGCGTAAAGTTGGAGAAGTTGACGGTCGTTCTGGGAACTGGATTCCGAAGTCAGCAAATTCCTGACTGACTTTTCGAGCGAAAGAAGAGCCTTTTCGTCTTCCGGGAAAAGAAGAGACATCTTGATCCTCGGCATCATCCTACAGAGTTGGAGTCGGATGTTCGAAACTGGATCGTCGTTCAACTTCAACACTGCTTCGAGGAAATGCTGTTTGAAGAAGCTTCTCGAGAAATGCTGTAGCAACATCGGGACTATATCTAACAATATTCTTCTTCTGTGACAACTTTCGTGTTTCGCCACTACTGAAAACAAAATGCAAAATTATAAAGAGAAATAGTAGTTTACTTTTGGTGAAGAAATCGATGATGACATGTCTGTTTCTCGCAAGGGGAAACTCCCTCATGAAATGAAGCATCGTCACGGCAGCAGCTATCCGACATGGAAGAGCCCTGGCCGTCAGAACTTCCTGCTTCAGAACCGGCACGAAGGTCAACAGGAGGTCGTTCGGAGTCACGAGGGACTTCAGAGAAGCCAGGTTGATCAGATAGGCTTCGTGGGCCCTCCAATTACCCGTGTTCCGAACGAGTCTGTTGCAACTCACAATCATCCGATCGAGTAGAACTTTCGTTACTTTCTAAGAAACAAATAAGATTATATTTTTGTGGAAATCGAATATGGAACTTACCGGAGGTTTCTTTTCTTGTTCTTTTCTGGCTATAGCGTAGAAGATGGGAAGCATCTTGTTCAGATTCTTGACCAAGTGCTGGACGACTTCTACTGCTCCCGATTTCACCAACTCGATAAAAACATTCAACAAGGCCGGTTCATCTGGCTTCAACAAAACAATTTCGTGGAATCCTGCAGCTACAGTACACCTGACTTCTTCATCTGAATCAGCAGTGAATTTTTCTAGAATCGGTAGGAGCTTGTCGTTGAAACTGTCTCCACCATAGATCATCGCGAAACAGGGGAAATTGTAAGCACACATCCTTCTACAATTCAGAGCCAGGTTCTGGATGGACTTGTCCGACTCCGGAGCCGCAAGATTCACGATGCGACAGAATGTGTCCAGAAACCACCTTTGCTCCTGAGGCGAAAGGATCTCCTTGAGAGCAAAAAGCCAAGGTCCGAGTTGTTTTGCGACGACGGAGAGCGAAATGTCTCGCAGAATTAAAGCTTGTTCTGTACACTTCCTCAGCAAAGGTATGACTACAGTCTTCCTGGATTCCTTCGTGAAGTACGGTAGACACACGGCGATGGTGTTTAATATGGCTTCTCGGACCCCGGGATCGTCGTCCTTGCAGAGCTCTATCAAACAGGGGAGCAGCAGAGAGACACAGTCGGTGGAGTTGTTGAGGGACTGTGCAATCACGCTGAGCCTCTGAGCGATCGCTGTTCTGACAGTAGCATTGGGGTCCTGACAAAGCATCTTGGCACAAGGAGCCAGGTCCTTCCGGATACTGAAAGGTCCAGTAAGACTCTTCAATACTCTCAATTTTTTCATTTTTAAAGAATGATTAATATTTGTTCAGAAAAAGAAACGGATGAATCAGGCATTGTAGGAAAATTCCAGTTTTTCGATTAAAAACAATATACTTTAAGAATTCAAAACTATTTCTGAATGAGGAAAATAGTTTTAACAATAAAAATAATAATCTGCAGTAAGATAAAATTTTGTTGTAGAATCAAAGTCGATTAAAGTTATTCCTGGTCTTGGAGAAATTATGAAAATCCACGCCTGTCTCGAAAGTGAATTTTAAAAATTTACTTTGGTTTTAAGAGGAAAATCATAAAATTCACTTGGGTTTCGAGAGGAAAATTATGAAAGTTTACTTTGATCTTGAAAGAAAATTTGTGTAAAAATTGCACTCACAATTCCGCCGGAATGATGGCACAGAGTTTCTCTAGGAGTCTGGCGGAAATAACTCTTCTCTGGATCCTCTTAGTAGGGGCAGCTTGACTGATTGCCAGAGGCACTATCTAAAGTACAAACTGATTGAAAAAAGTTAAATCAATTCCTAAAAAGCGTTGACGCAAGTGCAGGGGTACTCGATCGTCAACGAAAAAGAAAGAAGAAGAGTCCTTATCGGAGTGTTTTTTTGTCTCGCGCATTTTCTTCCATAATCGACGAAGATAATTTGAAATCCCCGTAGGCTATCGCGATTAGCTAAAGGATTTCACGAATAATGCTTTTTAGATAAAAAATTAGATTTCATATATACAGATTACAGAAAAACAAATTTCATATATAAACTACCTGAAAGTAGACTACAAATTATTCTAAAAATAAAATTATATATACAAACTATTTTGAAAACAAGACTTCGTATATGAATTTTGGGCTTTTATATTAAGTCTAATATTCTTAATATTTAAGTGCACGAAAGATCACAGCAATGGGAAGATTCCGTATGACAACAGTATTTTTTAAATATTTATCTATAAAAAACTAATTCCTGGTTCTCGAAGCGAATATTTTTTATTTTTCATATTATACAGTTTCTAGGGTCCTCTTGGGACAAAAGAAGATCTTGCAGGAGAAATGTAATCTAAAGATTGTGCTTCGACCGGTCTGCGCGAAACTGTGAACAAGAAAATCAGCTGGGAAAAGTGCAAAGAAAAGCTGGAAGGTCCTCGATCTCCGCGTTCCTCACATGACTCAGCTCGACCCGGTTCTCGCTTGTGTTAACAACTTTTATATAGAATAGAGACACTTTTATATAGAATAGAGACACGGATTAACACATATAAGGGGTCTTGATCCTATGACGACCGGAATCAGAAGTGGCTGAATCAGAAAGTGCATAAAAACAAAAAACAATTCGAAATCGTTTTCATAAATATTCAAGGAAGTTCACGAGTTTCGGGATAAGTAAAATTGTAAATAAAGAGTAGAAAACAAATTGTTTAAAGTCAAGGAGGAATTTGTTTGATTCAACCTCAGAATTCATTCGAGCGGAAAAATTTGATCAAAGTGGAAATTGAAAAGTGGCCAGACGAATTTAAAATAATTCGAATTTCTACTCAGATCCATCAACTTGGAACAAAAATTAATTTTAAAAATTCAGAAGTCTCGAGGTTTTCGAAAACTGCTTGATTTGAAATTCCTCTCGAGACTGTTCCAAGATGAAAAAGAAGCGTAATACGGTACTTCTTATATATACTGTTAATATTATTAAATAAGAAATAATTCGAAAAATCTGAATGGGGATTTTAAAAAATAACTCAATTTTGGAACGAAAACCCCCAGAAAAGTCTTCCCACCACGAAAGTCAAAAGGGTTTTTTAAGGTTTCTATCTGAGGGAGGTTCCTAGAACTTAATATGATTTTATCAAAATTATTCTTCAGTTTGAATTTCAGTCGTAAAAAAATTCAACTCAAATTTCCGATATTCAGGCCGGTTTTGACCACATGTCACCCTTGTTTTTCTAAGGAAAATCCGGCAATTGCCTTTTTCAAAGATCAAACTCTAGACTCCGTGAAATGATAAACTGACCTTGGGGGAACTAGGGTCCAAGGAGAATCTGGGTGTTAATCTTCCTTCACGCGACTTTTGGGAAAGTTAAAAACTCCTTTGTCAAAAAACAAGAATTCCATATCGTTGTTTTACTTTACAAGATGGGGTCGAGTTATGGGCCCGTGTCGGCGGATCGGTCCCTGGGGGCGTCGGGTTTTCAATAAAGAAAGAAAAGGAGATTCGAATGTTGGTTTTTGAGTCTGGATAAAGAAAATTCCAAAGGAGTAACTTACGATTGGAAAAAGATCATTGTTTTGCCTCAGGCAATGAGGGAAGTGAATAAAGAGGCGAATCTTGTTGAAAAATAAATCAAAGACCTCTTCAAATGCGGTTCATCTTTCGGCAAAAGTAACTTTTTTCGAAAAATTTTTGGGGAAAGCAGTTATTTTTTTAAAGTTTGTAACAGTTGGAATCTACTTTTGGAAAATAAATGAATGAATAGTTACTCTAAATTATAATAGTTTTAATTTTAGATGCAGTGCTTTTAAATAAAGTAGTTACTAGAAATTCGTTTTTCGATGCAGTACCTCTGAATAGACTAAATATCTAATTGGGAAAACATCTCACCAATTCCGTGACAGCATCTACAGAAATACAGTCAATAATGTCCAGAAGAGTTTCCAACCACGCTGCTGCTGCTACTAAAAATAAAAAATTAATCATATTCAGGTCATGTTTTCAAAGATCAAATGATAGCCAAAGGGATTATTTCGTAACTGCAGAAAAACAAACCGTTGTCCCTCACTCTTTCCACATTTTCCAAGATGTAAGTGACTAATTTGTCCTTAAGACCGCTGAAATTACCAATGTAATTGAGTATGAAGAGGTGAACTAGCTGGTTCAATCTCGGTCCCGGTACAAAAGATGAGATATTTGTTTTCATACTGTATTGATGAACATCGAGCATTTTTCTGGTTTCTTAAATTTCGACAGATCGGAAATAAACGAAACGAAAATATCGAAAAGTTTAGGAGCCACTCAAAATATTAATATTGACGAAATTATCTTCTGCTTTGAGACCAAGATTAATCAAGTTGATCTACTCCTTCGATTATGGTAAAAAAACCTTACGGTGACTGTGATTCGTACTTTGTGTCCTTAATAAGGGCTTTGTACAGATCGCTGGTGTCGCAATGGATATCTAGACTGTCTGCGAGGGAGATCATGTCCTGGATCAACGGCAACAATCTGCTTATCGCTTCTTCCCCACAAGTCGCTATTGTTTCTGGCATTGTCCTGATTATTGAAAGTTTTTGAATTTCTTTTCCCGTTCTGAAAGGAGCCAATAAAATCACATTCGAAATTAAGTTATTTCGTCAGCTTCTTATACAGTAGGAATTTTGAGAATAATAGTTGGAATTGAGGATTTTAATGTTTTAGTCACTATTCTGAATTTAGTGGAAATCATAAAGATAGTGACTGAGAACGGCATCTATTTTTCAGTCACTATCGAAAGTACATCCTAATATTCAAGATACTATCTGATTATCTGTACCAAAAATCCTTACTTTAAAGCTTTCGCAGCTGCATCTACAGGACTCTCTAGCAGATCGAAGTCTTCTTCAGCAGCAGCAATCAAGGCTTCCCAATCCAGTTTTTTTGGTTTCGGTTCTTCTTGGACTTCCGGAATTTCGGAAGGATCTGGCATTGGAGACATTTCCTTCAAATCTCTCTTTTCTCCGAATCCCTCGACTTCTGGATCGAGAGCAGAAGACTCCGGCTGTTCTTCCGCCATCTTTACCTTGAATAAAATAAATAATGATTAAGCGGAAAGTGAGAACGACAAAAAAAAGTATTGATTACTGATCTCGAGACTCGAGAGGAGTGCTTTTGGGTCTTGCTCAAGAGTTGAACTAATTTTAACCTGGTTAGAATCTTTAAAATCCTATCAAAAAGAAGAAAAACATAGTAACAGTTGTTCTTTAAAGTCACTTGACAGCTCTGGAAGAAATTACTTGATATATCAAAAATAGGATTTTATATATAAATTTAGACGAAAATCAATTTTAATAAGTTAGTTATGAATTTGAAAAATTATGAGACGAATGTAAAGTTGCAAAACCAGAACAAGAAAAAATTCGAAAAGCAAAATTGGGAGCCAGCTGCCGTCCTCGGGAATCGATCTGGATCTTAGTCTAGCGCCCCCGTCGAATGACAATTGTCGTTAGATCTCCGTTCATCAAGCCGAATCAATTTTTAACCTGAGGGAATTAGGCTAGAGAGGCGAGTCTTTCGTAAGTTTCCTGGATTTGCACATATTTAGAACACAAAACAGTACAGGAGTTTATAAAAGTTCGAGATAAAAGCTTTCTCAGAGTTTGTTTACAAAACTCGGAAAAGTAAAATCGTCATAGTTTAACTTCGGACCGTCATAAAAACGCATATGGGAAAAGATATATTAAATCCGCCTTTCTCAAATTTTATAAACTTTGAGAGAAATCTGGTTAACTAGCAACGAAATAATTTTATTGGTTTGCATAAATAAACTCAGCTTTATTTTTTCAGGTTTAACAATAAAATAATTGATGAAAGTTAATAGGATATTTATCGTCTCTTTCGAAAGTACATTTATTTGTGGGAAATGGAGATTTATGAAGACAATTGATCAAATGACGAAAGTCAGAAAAACTACTAGACTCTTCAAGATCAGAGGATCTCGAGTAGATTTTCATTTCAATCAAAGGTTATTCAAGAGGACTTCGATTTCAACTACATGAAAAGGCTCAAATTTTCGAACAGAGAAGACGTTTTTTTATCAATTCGAACTTCTCGTAGAGTAATTGTTTTGAACGATATCGTTTAATTATTATAGTGATCAATCTCAGTAATCAACACCTACATTTCCTGTTTTCCCCATCCCAGGTGCTGTTCGTCCTATTGCTGTTTTTACTTAATTCCATTGGGATCAAAACAGAGATCAACGACATTGTCTCTGAACCGAAAGACATCCAGGTTTTTAATCGAGTCCACAACTGCCTTCCTATTGATTTTATAGCTTCCAAGACAATTTGGCCACATGCACAAGATTTGTTGCAAAAAATTTAATTTGAAGAAGTTTCATCATGCAAGAAACATCAAAATAAACCTTGTAGAATAATTATTAAAATTCCTTAGTATTTTTAGAGATGTACTTTCAATAATTTTTTTGCATCGTCTTGCGATAATATCTAATTTTCTAATTTGTGAAAGGGCAAATGTATAATTCAAAGACATGTGTTTTGACCAACTCATATCACGCGTATCGAACCTTCTTCTCGAGATGTGATTTTGACGTAAAAAAACTGTCCTTAACTAAATTCAGTTTTCTTGGATGAAAAGATCCATGATGAAATGCTAAATTTCCAAAAACTGAAACTAAACTGTCTCTACATTGGATATTTGCTCTATAGTACAGCAAAAAGAAAGCATGATTAATCAAGCAGGTAAAAATACAAATTTTATTCAGTAATTATTTGTTTTTTACAGTTCTCTTCCTAATTGGTGGAAGAATAACAACAGGGGAAGCAGGGGTGGTCGGGGTCGAGGCCCGGCTGGAAGCGCACTGACTGCAGGTCCAGTACCTGGGTCCTTGTCTGTAGAAGACTCTGATGCCGTGAAAGAAGTCCGGGAACACCCTCTGACACTGGACACAGGTGGTCAAAGAGAAGTTGTTCGAGGCGATCGCGATGTGCTCTTGGATCGTCGTCGGATACGTTTTGAGAACTGTCGTTGTAGGGATTCTGGAACGACTGCTTTAGAGTTATTTTTGCAAACGAGAAAGAGCAACAAATGGCTTCGAGAGCAGATTTCACATATGGTTGAATGGCATTTAAAAAAGGAAAGTATATTTTTTAATAAACAAGGAAGAGATTAGAAAGAATGAATGAAAATAAAAATTCGGAAATCATCAAGAAAATATCTAAAAATATAATTTCAAAGGCTTCAGAAATGAAAAACCAATCGGATATTTTTCAAAAAGATAAGGATAATTCCAGATTATCTGCAGAGATTGACTATATCTCTTTAAAAATACAAAAAACTTCTCATCTACCGAAATCTTCACAATCCTACTATGTTTTTAGCAATACCTTCAGAAATCCGTCTGAATCCGATATAGTACAATTCTATCTGATTAGTACTGCATTTAATTTTCCTAAAAATAGATCAAAAATAGTTGTCCATCTATGCAACCTAAGTGCGACAAACTTAACTACCTTTACAGGTGCCCTGGAGTGCTCGTATTCGGACACAATGTCAGATTCGAGCTTTAAAATATTCATTCCCTAAGTTGCGTGAGAGAATTGGTATGCTGGGGATCAAAGTAAATTTACACGAAAGACAATGTAGACGGCACAAAATAAAGGAATCTTCCAAATTTTGATTTATACAAAATCAACTCACCTGTCTCTCTGGTGTTCTTGGGTATTCGATAGTTCCGTTTCTTCATTTATCGAGAACTCTATTTCGTCGTCAGCTGCATTTCTGGATTCGTCATGGATACAATTCAGATTCTGGAAATAATTAAGAAGTCGGTTCTTGTGGAACCTGAATCTCCAGGCGAGTCTGTGAATTCTTTTCCTCATTTTTCCAGTCTTCCAGAGACAGGAGACTGACTCGCTATTCTCGAAATAAAACTAATCAGTGAGTAAAGCCTCCTTCATCCCCATGGAAACAGAACGAGCTGAGACTCCCAGAAAAACTTCTTTTGAAGAAGAGTCATTAGAAGAGCAATAAAGTTTCAGGGTCAAAATGACCAAAATAGAAGACCACATGTAATGTCACAAGAATTGTGAAATTGCATATGGTAAGCCACTTTTAAGAAAAAGTAGGGGTAAATATGATCAGAGAGAAGTATCGGAAGGGTATTAAGAAAGTGGAAGAAAATGGGATGATGATTTTGCTATAGAAAGATTGAGTAATATAAGTGCAGAATGTTTCATCTTTGCAATTTTGCAGAAAAATGTTCCTTTCACTATTCATCAATTTCCCTATTCTCCCTTGGATCACAGATCACCTCACACGTTTTTCAAAATTATGGTCACTTATAATATATCGTATAATAAGTTAAATTAAGTTTTTGCAACATATTTCAACGAATTTTTTGGGCATCTTTTCCACTTTTTAAAAAGTAATCTACAGTAAAAAATTGGGTAATAAAAATGAAATAATCTAAATAGTTTTCGTCATTGTTTTCTATACAAATTTGAACTTAGACATTATTGATTAGTGAAAACTGTTAATCTTGATAAACTACTATTGTCAGACCCCAGACCTCTTTTCGGTAAACATTGTGACCAATGTAAATGCTCAGCTTGATCTTATCATTTTCATTCAATTTCCTCGCATTTAACTCACACAAGTGTCCATTAACCTTCTTAATCAATCAAAAAAATGCTGCTCAGTTTTATTTTCCTTCTTTTAATTTCTCTTTCTTCTGGGGATATCCCAGTAAACAAGAGGATTGATTGTGCTCCAGCGAGAAACAAAACTAAGGATTATTGTACTTCCAATGGATGTGTATGGGACGAT
>VOSG01000747.1:0-11842 GCA_009761265.1 Halicephalobus sp. NKZ332 | reverse complement strand
GTTGGTTGTGTGGTTCGGTTTCAGTTTTTATTGTGAGATGTTGCAGATCAGCGAAGAGGCCTCGGTTCACCACATGACTATTGAGAATTTGGCGACTGTATTTGCTCCCACCATATTCAGGGATTATGTTCCAGAGCAGAAACCGGGTAAGAAGTCTAGACATGGATCTCAAGAAGACTTGCTTTATGAAATCAAGAGAAAGAATGAACTGAAAGTTCTGGTTATCCAAGTGCTGATTGAAAATGCAGAAAAAATCGGAGTTCCGAAAGATTGTTACAAAGCCACTAGACGTCCTTCCGACCTCAAGAAAAAAGAACGAGGACTCATTGCCTCTTCCGTCCAGAAAAATAAGAGATTAAGATCTGAGAAAGAGACTTCTCCGGACATTGTACCAGAAGATCCAATCCTTGTGAAACCTACAATGTTGACGCCTGTGAAATCCAGGTCTGAATCTTCCCCATCCCTTTCCGTCGACGTCTGCTTGGCTGATTTTTCCGACGAGTTTACGAAATCCAAAGATTCTGTTTTCATGAGTTCAGGAAAGTCGAGAAGCGAGATCTTTAGAGAAGGATTTTCGAAAACAAATATTCCCCCCGTGAGTTCAATAAAGATCCGTAATGAACCTTCTCGTAATTCCTCTTCCGGCAGACGGTTTTCCAAATCTTCATGTAGTCCTGTGAATACCGAGAAACTGTTCAATAGGCCGAACGATCTTCGATTTTTGTTGGAAGTCGTAGGCAGACCCAGTATCACTCAAATCCAAGGATCAGGTATCGTCCACAAAAGAATCGAGCAATTCACGAATAAAGAAAGTGATTCTGAATAACCTTATCGGAGAGAGAAATGAGACTTGTAAATATTTGAGCTGTATAATAATAAAGCATTTAACGGTCATTAACGGAGGTTGTTGGTGAAATGGAAAGAACTACAGTTATCCTCATTGCACCAAAAGAGAAAATGGAAATCCCATGGCGAAATTGGTATTTGGTTTGGTGTTTGTAAATTTGGCGAAGTGAGAACGATTTATTTTTGTTTTGTCAAAACGGGTCACTTAGAAGATTGAGTGTGAATTTCCCTTCCGAGAAAAGTAGTCGATTTTTGAAAATTATCGACTGTTTTTGTGTTTTCTTAGTTACATGATTTCATAGTTTTATTATGTCTGAGTTCCGATTACTGAATTTTTTCGGAGATTTTTCCGAGTCCGAAATTGGAAATCCAGAGTCAGTCTTCCCCGAACCCTCATCACTATCTTTTCCTCCATCTAACTCTGGTATCTTTGAAGACAAAAATGATTCTGATTTCATTCTCGGGTCAATTCTGACGACCTTCACCGAATCGAAAATCTGCGTCGTCGAAAAAGTTGTTCAATTTTCACCCAAAAAAACTTTGAAATCTTCACCGATAAAAAAATCCTCTAAATTTAATTTTATTCATAAAGAAAATCAAGGATTCAAACAGAACAGCTCCATACCCAGATTCAGTATCTCCCCAAAATCATCGACTCGAATGGAAGATGCGTTGGATAAAAGTTTTATCGACGAATCTTCGAAAATCAAAAGTCATATAAAAGAAGATCCAAAAAGTTTCATCTCCAGAATCCATTCGAAGCTGAGATCTAACTTGGATCGAGAAATCAAGTTGGCTGAAGAAACGACAGAATCAGAAGAGGAATTAACATGCGATATCAGAAGATATCTTGAAGACAACGTTAATGAACTATTTTCTATGTATAGACTGATTAAAGTATTTCAGAAACTTTCACATCGATATATCGAAACAGATTTAAACCGAGAATTAATATGCACCGTCAAAAATGGTGTCAGAGATAAAGTTAATGAAGTACTCTCTTTTTTATGTAAAAGCTCATGTAAATTATTTCAGAAGACTTTGCATCAACATATCCACGAGTGCGTCACGCGCTATGAAAATATATTACTTGAAAAGATACCTCCAGACACCCTAGATACATTCAACCAAGAAGTGGTAAATGTAAAAGAAGAAATTTTCGGAGATCTTGATTCTATCTGCTTGGAAATTCGGGAAAAATTAGGACAAAATCCCCAAGGTATTTTCAATTTATTCAGAGCTCTAGAAACTGATGACGAAGATCATTACCTGAATGAAATCCTCGGATTTCGAAAGATATCAATGATGAAGAAGGGACTTCTCGACGACGGCCTCAACTTCAAGAATCACGTGATGGAGAGACTGAAACAAGAGGAAGAGAAGACGAAGAACATCATTACTGAATTGAAGGAGAGCCACAAGTTAACGAAAAGACACAAATGCATTGGAAGAAAAAGAAAACTTCAAATGGAAACCATCGGGGACCTGCTGATGAAGGAGTCGATAGACAAAGATTTTGGAGATTATCTTGATAAAATTTCCAAGGTAATTAAATAGATAGTTGAGTAAGAATATTTCAACGAAAAATTTAACATATAAAAGTAGTTTAAAGATTGTATCAGTTTCCTGAATTCAAAGAATCAGCTAATAATCATCGTTAGAATCTAATTGTTTTGTTCTTCCAATATTCGCGGAAAATCCCAACAAAAACAGCGATAAGATCTTTTTCTCAAAAATCGAAAGATCCCACTTTAGTGAGTCTGTTCCAAAATGAAGAAGTTGCTTAATCATTTTCCAAATGATTACGGAAAATTAAAACTAATTATTATTAAGCTTAAAGAAAGGATTTATCTTCATCAAGCATTGTTCCAACCCAGATTCTTGTTTATTAGTTTACTAACTGTAATTAGTGTCGTATGGACAGCGAACACTATTATGGTTTCTGTAAACGAATTCATTTCGTCGGTTTTCGGTCCGCATCGTCTACCTGCCTGTCCCTATTACTTCCAGAGAGACACGTATTGTGAAGCCCCTCTCCCGCTCTCCACTAAGCGAATGAAGTCCGGAGAAGCCTTCCTGGGCGAATTCTGTGGGAACGGAATCTCAATCACTTTCGGGTGTGACTCATATTTCGAGGCCTGCCAAGCATACCCTATATTCGGTGGATTGAAGTTGGTTGACCAAGATGACCTTCGAGTTTCGTGCTTCTTCATCAAAGACAGACAGTACCTTCCTTCAAAACCGCTCACACCAGAGGAGAGCGAGTTTCCAATCGCTTTCGTGAAGACAGTCAAGCGAGACTATTACTTTTTAGAGATGGAATTGGCAGCAACCTATGCCCCTCAGAATGTTTACTGCTTCAGTATTGACAGGAGTGCAACGAGCTTATTCAAAGAGAGGATGAAGAATCTGACGGAATGTCTTCCGAACGTGTACATCGGGACGAGAGAATACGATATCGGAGGGAACGATGAACTCTACGCCTACTTGAATTGCGTTAAAAAAATAATGAACCATAAGTGGAAATACGCTATCTTCCTTGGGGTAATTGCTGAATTAGTCATCTATGTAAAGTTAAGCTCCTAACATTTTCAGAACCACGACGTTGCGATGAAAACGAATGCAGAAATCGTCGCAATCCTGAAGATGTTCAATGGGTCCAACGATATCCCCATTGAGGGACTCCCTTCCTATGTTCTGAACGGGGACTGGAGCTTCAGGGGCATCCAACTGATGGAGAACAGCTTTAAAAATACAGCATTCAAGAAGCTCCAATTAGCTCAAGGAGACTTGCAGTCCACCTGGTCTAGAAAGGCAATGGAATTCATCGTCAACGAGATCAACTTTTCTTTTGTCCCGAAGAGATTCGAAAACGAGACCACATATGGGATGAAACGTGTTTTTCTCAACTCGCTGCAAGCCAGTGACGACGTCGAGCTGCCCGGAGGATTCACAAATGTTTGTCTCAACAGAGGATTCGGGACAAAATCCATCACTCGCTTCGTCTACTATCTAGAGAACCGTTGTGAGAGCGGAATAATCAAGAACGGGATCTGTGTCGGAGGAAGGAGCAACCTGAGGTTTCTTGACCGGAGACCCGAGATGTTCTTCTCTTTGATGGATCCTCAACTTGAGCTTGTCGCGTACCACTGTTGGAGAGAGCGGATGTTCAACCGGACCTACCTTCCCGAGAGAAGCCCTCCAGAGGAAACCCTCAAAGACAACCTTTATCAGTACGTGAACCATACGACGGTCAGACTGAACCGGGAACGGTTAAACTCCTCGTTTACGTTAGAAGATTTCCATTGTGAATAAGTCGATTTATTATCGTTACAAAATACATACAAATCAAGTGACAATTCAAAACACGAAAGGGCGGGCCGCACAACATGGAAACCCAATAAAATTATCCAAAATACGAGTGGGGAAATATCTGCGCGTGCCCGGCGCCACGCAAGCTAGTAAGCAGACTCTCTCAAGTTGAGAAAAGCATCGAATCACAGTTGGAATAATTAATTTGTAGCGATAAGTAATATTAGCAATCAAGGGATTCTCGGAACGACTGACCATTAACTGAGAGATGGAATAATTACAGGCAATAGAATGTGAAATGCAATCATTCGGCCTGCACCGATCCCGGCGCAGAAGACGTCGTTTTGACTGGGACCGGCGAGTCTGGGGAAGCAACTTGGTGCTCCGCCGACCGCGGTTGCTGAGCATTCTCCGCCGTGCCTTGTTCCTCGCCATCCTCGTTCTCGAAATCGCCGTCTATGAAGTCGCTAGTGTCGGCCTTCATGGCTTCTTGGTCGTCATCCCAACCGTTGTTCAGGTCTTCCAACTCGTTGGATTCCAGGATATCTGTGAAGTTGCCTTCTTCAGTGCTTAGCAGATTGGAGTCGAATCTGTTTCCTCCGTGGGCCACTGCCGAGACCGCCTCGTCGATGTGTTCTGGCATTGAAGGTGCTGTTCCGGGGGACTTGAAGGAGCGCGAGCGACTGGACTGTCTCTGCACCGGCGCGGAAGTCGTCTCTTCCGGCGGAGGAGTGATCGGTCTCACCTGCTGATAAGGAGCGGGCTCGTCGTCCACCACCGATCCGTTCCGGGAACGACGTCGAGCGTTCATGAAGAAGTTAGATACAGTGGACATGTCGAGTCTCAGGTGCTCTGCAATCGTTTGCTGCATCTCACGACTAGGACGTTGCGTTTCTTTGAAAATGGCCTGAAATCAATGTTCAATTACGCCACGGCCGAGACAGTTACCTGAAGTGTTCTTTTTTGGATATCGGTGAATACCAGACGCGGTCGCTTCGCAGCACTGCCGCCGTCGTCGTTGGCAGCCCGTGATCTGTGGTTTTGCCGGGCGTTCTGGGCTGGAGTCGGCGGGGACATCACAACGGAGGCGGGCGCGGTGGGATTCGATCCCATCGGTCCTACAACAAGATCTGTAACAGAGAGGAGAGCACGACACAAACCTTTGTACATATCCAGAATGCTTAGTCTGACATGAAGAGGTTGCTGAACCCAGTTGAACATACGACGGAATGTTTCACGGCCCGACTTCAGCTTGTTCCACGGTTTGGGGTTCCTCAATAGGTCGGACAGCGTCCCCTGACTCCGACAGAGGATCCGCTCTGCGAAGATAGCTTGCGGAATAGAGTGCTGCTTCAGCTCGTACGCAATTCTCTTGCAGAGATCTTTCGTGTCGATGTAGATGTCATCGTCGATTTCGGCGTTCAGCGGATCCGTAGTGTCCGAGGTCGAGTAAACCGCTCTGGGAACACCGGCACCAGGCCCCATGTTCCCTGTAGCTCGCGGTTGTCGTTGCTCCGTCGGCGGGGGAGCGGGCTCTTGAGCCGAGGGTCCGGCGGAAGTATTCTGAGATTTGCGAGCACGGGAACGCCTGGATTGCTGAGATTGCGGCTGTTGCGACGGAACGAAAGCCTGTGAAGTTGCCACATCGTACTGAACTATCTGCTGAAAAGACTGGATTAAAAGGAGCCCCAACCCACGGCACCCACTTCATTAACGTTCATTGGATTCATCATTTCGGAACTGATTGCTGGAGGAGTCGCCGCATTCATCCTTTCGAGTTCCTGCGGACTGGGTTGGTTCAACATAAAACTGGAGTCATATTCGTGGGGGTTGAAATTCAGGTCTTGATTTATTTCCTCTTTCACATACGGGTGGTGATTTAATCTGAGGCTACTCAACATCTCGCTAGCTTTGTTGTTGGGCCTTCCTATCCCAAGTAGACCGTGGTCGCCGCGACTATCAATATGTAGAGGGGAGAGCAAGCCAGCCGGCCCCGTGCCAAATCTATGAAATCTGAAATCTCCTGGTGAACTCGACTTCGATATATCAAACGCACTTTTCTAACTGTCCGGCGTGAGAAGCTCGGAGGGGGTTGCCGAGTGGCTCGAGGGAGTCGGTTTTCAACCCGTACGTCGACGCGGGCATTGCAGCTAGGGAGGCGTATCTGAAAGAATCACGGTGGTTTCGCACGAACACAACATCAACGTACTCGTTTCCGGAGACACTCATGGCGCCCAGGGCGGCGAGGTGGGAACCGGGTCCTTCATGGTGGCTCTGCAGAGTAAGCGGTAGTTGTTGAGTCGAACCGTGAGGACTTACTGTTTCCAAGAAGTTTTCGGGGAGGTCGTCGTAGTGACGCGACTGTCCGTTGAAGTGAGCATTCGGGTCGATCTGTAGAAAGTTGTTGCCCGTCATCGCAAACGGCGAATCCTGGGCGAAAGCTGCCAGCTTGAACCTTTGCTCGCTCTATCCAGGTAAAAGCACTGGCAATACTCTCAGTAATCAACGGTCGGGGCTACTGAACAAGTCGATATAAAATTATCTATAAATGCCGCGCGAATTTGCACATTTCGGGAGTTTACGGAAAACAAGGAACATTGGTGCGAGGTTGCAACGAGGAGACGAGGGATTGCACCGAATCGCGGTATTTCACGGAAGCGACGGTAAATCCGCTCCAGGGTATGTAAGCGGACAAGTCAGAGGTTCCCAGTCGAAAACAACTGCAAGAACGGCGCATGCCGCGTTGTATTGTGGGTGACACGATTATGGTTTTTTCCAGGATGAAAAAATGAGCGGTTGAGGGAATCTCCAGAAGGTGTCATGCAAGAGCAGAGAAGACCAAGAGGGAGGCGAACGCTACACGCAGCATCGTCTCCGCTGGCGTTGCATTTCCCCCGTTATCATTTCAGGCATAGGGGAACCAACAACGACGTTTACGAGCAGGGTTACACACTCACGACATGACGCGAGCGTTCGTGCGTCCCGCGGCACACAGACGAAACCGAACATCCCGCGCACAGCAGGGCGGATGGACGAACGGCCATGGTGGACAAACGGGAGGCAATTTGGACAATTTGTGGGGAGTCGACTCACTGACCTCTTCTGGAGAGGAATCTCGGGTTCGGGTGCACACTTTTTCCTGTCTTGTGTTTCGTTCTTTGGTAAAACCGATGCTGGTGAAGGAAAATCTACGTCGACTGTCTCCTCGTCTTCCGCTTCAGTGGCCTGGTCCCTTGCCGGTTTTCATCTTCAAACACATGCAGAGCCAAGGAGAGACAAAAAACAAAGCAAAGGTTACGGTGTGCGGGACATTTGAATATCGATTTTTCGTGAAGATTGATTGCCTCCGCTTGATTTGCTCGATCGTTAATTGATTGACAGGTCGATAACCAGTAGCGCTTTCAGATGAGCAATGGGGTTTCGTTGGCTACGAATTTGACGGAATTGCCTTATGGGTTGTTCCATCATCTGGCTCTATCCTTAGAGACAAATTTCCTCTGGCAATTACTGGGAACCGAAGGAGCCGATCCTGTTTTCAGACTTAGGTTGGTTGTCGGTGGATTTATCGATTAAAACCGAGTGCTTTCAGTCAAGAAGATGTCGAAAAGTTCAAAAAGCTAACGGACCCGGGAGCCCAGTATCTGAGATACCTGGGGAACAGGGGCCAGACGGTGGGGTTGCTTCTGAAGAAGTTGCACACTCTCGCCAAGGCCCATGGACCGATTATGGACCGTCCTCAACTGCTGCTACACAGGAAATTCTGTCCGGTCATCTGGTCCAGACCCGAGCAGATTAAAGTCTCCATCGTTGCCGACGGGACGCAGCTGAAGCTCGAATGCAAGGCCAGTGGATTCCCCGTTCCTCGCTACGAATGGAGGGAAAACGGAAAAGTCATGGCCTGCGGCAACGTCAGTTTCCTGCTGATTCTCAGATGTCCCTGCACCGCCAGGAACGTTTTTGACTGCAGAGTGTACAACTTCATCGAGGACGACCAGATTTACACTGAATTCTACAAGTCCGGAGACAAGCAGTCCGAGTCCGAATTAATCTCCAAAGTCGTCGATCTTTCGGGTTTCGTTTCTGAGTCAAATCCGAATTGCGAACAGTGCAACAGAAACAGTGTCAACAGGATGTATAATCAGCTCGTAAATGGAGTCGCTGGTCCGGAGAATGAAGTGAGCAACGATCAAGACCAACAGGAGACAGTAGATCAGACGGAGGCCGTCATCGCTGCTGACAAAGTCGCCCTGATCATCAGCAACAGAACCTATGCTCCGAACATGACGAATCTTATAACGCCTCATTGCGATGCCGAGACTCTCGCCGAGATCCTTCAACAACTGAAATTCAAAACCGTCACTCTCGGGGATCTGAGGCTGGAGGAGATGAAGGTCGTCATCAAGGAGTACAGGAAGTTGCTCGGAACCGGGGTCTACGCCATCTTTTACTTTGTCGGCCACGGATTCGAGGCTAATGGCCAATGCTATCTCCTCCCTATCGACGCTCCTGGAGAAGGATACGGTCCCGAGCATTGTCTGTCGATGGATTGGGTTCTGGAAGTCTTCAGCGACTTCAATCCCGCTCTAAATCTAGTTCTTTTGGACATCTGTCGGAAATTCTTGCCGTACGTTTATGTGGAATCAATTTTTTTGACCTTATTGTTATAGCGCAAACCTTGATCGGTTTACGGAATATGCAGAACAATACAGAAAAACAGCAAAAGTCAACAGAAACACTGTTTACGGATACGCGACGTGAGTTTCCATATATCAATGTGTATTTATTTTAAGGACCGTTAATTTCCTTAATATTGTGACGGATACATTGATTCGATTTCAGTAGCGGAGGAGTTGGAGCATACGAAGTGAAAGGCGAAACAAATGGGGTTTTCATGAAGTACTTTAAGAACCGATTATCCATGACGAATCCGGTCATCGAAGTCCTCAACAGAGTATTCAGAGGTTTATTTTATTCTCCTCCCGTTATATGTCCCCTTACAAATGCTTTCAGATATCGAAAAGGATAAAAAAGTCAGAGATGTTCAGATCCCGGAACTGAGATCGAACTTGACAAAGCCGAGATCATTACACGATCCGCTTATCTTCGACGGACACACAGAGTCCTACGACCATCACACAATGCATTGGAGACTTTTGCATGGTTTGTTGTTGCTTTCTCCGGTGGGATAGAAATAGAACATTCCAGAACTGCCGAACCCAACGAGAGTCGCTTTCCCGAACCAGAAAGTGATCGTAACGGTCTGGTTCGATTTTTGTGGGCACTTCACGAACAAAGTGTACGTCTTCAGCAGTGTCGGAGACATGAAAACAGAAGAGGAAGACGAAAGTCCGCCGAGCGAACACGCCAGGAGCTTTTTGGCATATTTGAAGTTCGACGAAGCAGTAGAGACAGCGAAACCGAAGGTCTTCTCCGACGAGGAAGAGGGAGAATCCATATGCATCCTGATGTCCAATCTCCAAAGACTCAAAGGCGAAGTCCAATGTACAGTGGAGCTCCGATCAAAGCAGAACATCGAGAAAACAATCGCGAAAGAAGAAACAAATCTCGGGCATGTCTTGATCACACGACTTTTTGCAAAATGATTTTCCGATCTCAATGAACAAACGGGTAAAAATTCAAGTTTTATCATTTAAAAATAAAATCAAACCTTCAAAAGGGAGAAAATTGTTACTCAAGTCAGAGCGCATAATTGATCTAGTAGAGACGACGACCGTAGGGGCTGACAGCCTGGTTGATTGGGGGAGACTGCTGGGTCTGAGGAGCCTGAGGGACCTGGGGGACCTGGGGGATCTGAGGGATCTGGGTGAATTCAGGACATGTGCTGATGAGGTTCTTCGGGGCACACTTGCTGGTCTTGACGTTGAAAGCTTGGTCCTTGGGGCAGATGAAGTCGTAGGTCTTGGAGTTGGTGCAGACGAAGAAGAATCGGCTACATTTGCGTCCGTAGATGCCGTTGAGCAGGGAGAGGCAAGGGTTGGTGTTCACGCTCTCGATCTGGGTGGGTTGAGTAGGCTGAGTGGATTGGGTGACTGGGGGAGATTGCTGGACGAGAGCCGATTGTTGGTAAGGCTGAGCAACCCAGGCGGGAGCAGGAGTGCTGGGGGTCTGGGGAAGCATTGGGGGAGCTTGCTGGAATTGTCCATAAGGCTGTTGAGGGAGCAAGATTGGGTTCTGGGCGCTGAAATCAAACATGTAATTGAAGTCACGAATTCCGATACACTTACATGGGAGCCTGAGTGGGGGTCTGTCCTCCACATTCAACAACGTGTTCCTTGTAGTCACAGCGTTCACTAGCAGTGCTGTAGAAAGTTCCAGCAGGGCACAAGAGAGTGTGGGCATGACCTCCGTTACAGGCGAAGTATTGAGAGTTGCAACCTTCAACGTAGATTCCGTCAGCCTTTCCAGCGCAATCGAAGAGAGGAGCAGCAGGAGGAGACTGTTGGATAGGCATCTGAGGCTGTTGTCCATAAGGAGAGAGGGGTTGCTGAGGAGCAAGGGTAGGAGATTGAGCTGGGGGCTGAGTGGGCTTCTGTCCACCGCAAGCAACAATCCATTCCTTGTGGTCACACTGCTGAGTGTCAATGTCGTACCAGAGTCCAGCTGGGCAAGCGATTCTGGCGGTAGATCCAATAGAGCAGACGAAGAAGTAGTTGTTACATCCTTCGCCGTGGAAGCCATTGACGAAGTTGTTTCTCTGGCAGAAGTCCTCGATAGGCTGAGGAGGAGACTGTTGGATAGGCATCTGAGGCTGTTGTCCGTAAGGAGAGAGGGGTTGCTGAGGAGCAAGGGTAGGAGATTGAGCTGGGGGCTGAGTGGGCTTCTGTCCACCACAAGCAACGATGAATTCCTTGTGGTCACAGGCGTGGGTTTCTTCGTCGAAGAAGAGTCCAGAAGGACAGAGCATTCTGATGGTCAATCCAGCGTTGCAGTTGAAGTAGTAAGAGTTGCATCCTTCTCCGTGGTATCCATTTTGCTGGCTGTTCTGCTGGCACCAGTTCTCAATAGGCTGAGGAGGGCTCTGCTGGATGGGCTGCTGAGGCTGAGCATAGGGACCTCTTTGCTGAGGAAGAACTGGAGGAGCCTGTTGGATGGGTTGTTGGGGCTGAGGCTGGAGTTGAGCGTAAGAGTTCTTGGGCTGAGGAAGAACTGGGGGAGCCTGTTGGATGGGTTGCTGAGGCTGAGGCTGGGGTTGAGCGTAAGAGTTCTTGGGTTGAGGAAGAACTGGAGGAGCCTGTTGGACGGGCATCTGAGGCTGCTGTCCGTAAGCACCAAGAGGCTGCTGAGGAGCAAGAGTAGGGGACTGCTGAGCTGGTGGCTGAGTAGGGCTGAAATTTTAACATTTAAACTAGAAAACAAAGAAAAGAGCTTACTTAAGACAGTTTTGCATGTAGTCGCACATCTCGTTGGAGAAAACGAGGTTGGAGGGGCAAGAATGAGCGAAGGCAATTCCATGGGCACAGCGGACGTAGTTTTGGGCACACTTTCCTTGTTCGTAGAATCCGTCAGCCTTTCCGGCGCAATCGAAGAGAGGAGCAGCAGGAGCAATAGGAGCAATAGGAGCAACAGGAGCAACAGGAGGAGATTGTTGAATTGGCTGCTGAGGTTGAGGTTGCTGAGGCTGGAAGTAGCTGTTGAAGTTGCCGTGGTCGCGGATAGGACTGAT
>VOSG01000745.1:0-11898 GCA_009761265.1 Halicephalobus sp. NKZ332 | reverse complement strand
TGTCAGATTCCAGTATCTGTTTTTACTAAATACTCTTCTGAAGCATCTAAACAGCAACAAAGTGAAGTTCCACATATCAACAGTAGTATAAGACTACCATTTCTAGGACACCCTTTTCCCATCCTCTCCCCCGAAGGAGGTATACGAGCATTATGTGTGATTCCAGCATATATATATTTTTACTAAATGATACAAGCCCTCTAGTGTCCCTCTAGAATCACTGGAAGGGTTTGTGTTATTTTATGCAATCTAGTCAATTTTTCTTGATTTAAATGTTTATTATGAACAACAAATTTGTCCAAGAGTTTCTTCGAAACTCTATCTTAAAACCATTAGCACTCTCCGATATTACAAAATTAGCTAAAGAATTTTAGAGTGGTATTTATGAGGGATACTCTTCCAGGTAGTCCTTGGGGGTATAGAATGTGGGGTTGTAAATGTGGATGTAAGTAGAAATAATGGCACTCATTGGATATGTTATTATAAAAACAAAACAAGTGTTATTACTTTGATTCTTTCATATTGGATCCTCCGCTAGAATTACGAAAATACCTGACGAAGTCAGATAGTACCGGAGCTATAGAATTATCAACCTTTCAAATTCAAAACTTTAATACAATTAATTAACATATTTTCTATAAATTGCCTATATAACGAACATAAAAACTTTTACTTTACAGTTTTCTCCGACCTGATGTTATTGTTTTTACCATTACACTGTGCACCAGAATCTTATTGAATGAAAACTAATAAAATGCTAAGTAAGATAAAATTGAGAGAGTGAATAGAAGAACTGTGGTTATAATATGGAGTGGAGGTTTTTGGAGTAGCGGTATTTGGAGTGGAGGTTTTTGGAGTAGCGGTATTTGGAGTGGTGGTAATTAGAGTGGAGGTCTTTGGAGTAGAGGTCTTTGGAGTAGTGGTAATTAGAGTGGAGGTCTTTGGAGTGGTGGTAATTGGAGTGGTGGTCTTTAGAGTGCTGAAAGGTGAAGGGGAGGGCGAAGGCATGTCAACTGAAGTGATGACTTTCGTGAATCCGACTCTCTTGTTGCCGTAATCCAGGACGTTGCAAAAAGCTTGCATCCACGGAATTCCGAATTCCCAGTTGCCGGGTTCATATGAGTACATTAGAAATTGACAATGGTATTCCATCTTCGTCAACATTTCTTTCTCTGTCAAAGTAAATACTGTATTCCCAATGGTGAAGTTAATATTGAACTTAACATCGCAATTTATATAATAATAATTCGTACGATCATCAAACGTAGCGTTAATTTCTTTGGCAAATGCATCTACAATAATTTTGGGGCCATTTATAAGACCATCGGAAGATGAGAGAGAAACATTCCAATTTCCAGAGAATTCACTTGATCCCAATACTACGTTCTTGAGAGAAACTTGGAAATTATTAGGATCTGTCAGAGGTTCGTACATGATGTTACGATCACAATTCACAGTATCAACTGCTCCATAAGTGATAACTCCACCGCTATTAGTTGTACCATCTGGGTCACCATTTCTCAGAAACAGAGTAACTACAGGACTATCCAAGATCCCAGATTGGATTGCAGTGATGATCGGGGAATCAACATCATCTCCATTTTCGTCAGCACATCCTAACCCCATGATACCATTTATGTTTGACCCTCCAGGAAAGTCACTAAAACACCGTACGAACATAGCTTTGGGGATGACTATCTGATCTGTTCCAGAACTTCCAAATCTTACGAAATCTCGACCGTAAATCCCCTGAGTAAGGTAATTATGGAAATACTGGCCTGTTTCCTGATAAGTCGTGCTTTTCGAAGAATTAAATCTCCCCTGATAAATACATGGACAGTTGATATCCGGGACAATAAGTTGTGGAATACTCATGTCTAACCAAGTCATGAAGAATTGTTCTGGAGTTCCGATTGTGATATTAACATAGTACAGTACATTCTCAATATCCCCGATATTATGAGAAGCAGACTTGAAGTCGGAGAACTTTCCATGAAGCTGACGCCCCTTTTGAGCAAGATATTCCTTCCAAAGACCTGGAAATATATATTTAGAGTTATTCATAATATTGTAAAAGATACCTTGTTTCATGAGCTTTGTTTTTAAGCCCTCTCCTCGGTGAACTGCATGTTGAAAAACTGCAGCAAAAGCCGAGCTTAAGAAGATGAGAGAAATGAAACACAGAATAGAATTATTCATTTTGATAGTAAGAGAGTGAAACAAATTCATTCATTTTATATCTGTGTAGCGACACCAACGAAACAGTAGCAATTTTGAGAAGCTGATAAGCTCTGTTATATCAGTTCAACGGTATTTTATTACTTTCCCAAAGTGTGCTATATTTTTAATTGATAATATCATCTTTGTCGAAAAGCACTCGTTTTAATGAGAGGAGATAACTTCTCGTCCAAATTACGACTTAACGATGTCTTTGTTGAGGAACATTATTTTATTGAAAGGAGGAGAGAGATGCTAGGACACTTTGCTACCAGGAATGCGACCAGAATACGATCTGGTAGCAAAGTGTATTTGGCATTCTGTCCAAATTTTCTATTACGATTTATTACTAATAATTGATGTTTTTGAGTAAATAACCACAAGTTATCTATTTTTTATCATTATCTTTAGTCAAACCATAATATCTGATAGACATTTTGCAATCATTTTTACGAAGAAAGGATTAACCCAACAAGAGGACATACAGTAGCGCTCAAAAAAAGTTAACGAGTATTTTTTGTTGATATCTCCGTTGAATGGAGTCGGATCGACAAAAAATTTGTAATGTTTGAAAACGGTTTGATCCTGTTGCTTCTAACCTTGTATTTAGAGCTCAAAATTTGACCTTAAATTTGAGAAAATTCTGAAAATCCCTTTTCCACTGCTATCCACTATGTTGAACAACAAACTCAGTTAAATACAAAATGAAGGAGATTAATTTCGAGTTTTTAATTTCTTATAAAAAATTCCCAATCTACTCAAAGTTCCAAGTTTTCAAAAATGTCCATTCTAAAATCACGAGATCATTTATTACCGGTCTAATAGTAGCCTCATTAGTGAAATTTACAAAATTGAGTAAAGTTTTCGAAGATCTCATTCCAAAATTTGAAATCTCGTGCAAAGTTTCCGAACGACGAACTTGACTGTTTCCATCGGGATTCCATCGAAGTCTTTGAAAGTGGCCATGTTATCCCAGTGGTTACACAGCAGAGCCAGACATTCGTCCATCAAGTAGGGGACATTCAGGTTAAAAGAAAAAACGGTCAGTTTCCAGACAGAATCCACCGAGAGACGAGACACAAACCAATCTATTATGAATTCCTGAAAACTCAACAAAAATAAACTAATTTTATAAGATGAAATTCATACCATTTGTTCGGTCATGTAGTATTTGTCGAAGAATTTATAAACGAGTTCTGCGGTTTCGAAAGTTAATCCCTCAAAGACGGGTTGGTTGTAGATCAATCGAAGGGCAATTTGGACAATTTCGAAACTGAAATCTTTGATACATATCCTTCCTTCTTTCGCTTCCTTGAAATTTTGCTTGAACATGGCGTTGAAAACTGGAGAAACAACGCTGAGGATGCATTTGTGGGAAAAAACCTCCTGTTCGTCGACGAAAAAAACGAAATCCATTGTATCCTTGGCTTGAAACAGCATAGTTAAAATAGGATTGACGCCAACGAATCTTTTTTCGTTCGGTACGCACCTCAAAAAGACGAACCAATCGACTTCCAGACGACCGTTTCTCAAGTAGCCACTCCCGGATTTCAGGAGCTTCGTTTTCGTCATGAAGTGGGACCATCCGAGATGACTGACTTCGGAGGAATAGACAACGTTCGAGGAATTCTGTCTCGTCGAGAAATAGCTGATCTCGGAGTTGACGGAGACATCAATGCTGGCCTGGATGTTGAAGGGGGTCTTGACGTGACAGAAGAAACCGATTTCGGATTCTGTAGGGACATATTGGAAAAAAACCTCGACGTCCTTGTTCACTCCGAACGAGATGACTGATCTGGGAGATTCGTATGGCGTCATCCCTCGGACTTTCGCTTCCGGGATATGCCACCGGAATTGTCTATATACTTGTCGAATCGCCAACATCTGAAATCCATATATGAATCCTTGTAAAATCCTCAGAAAAATCACCCTGACTTGCAATTCTCTATTCATCATCGGAGCATCGATAATTAGCGGAAGAAGGAAGGATTATCCTTGTTTGTCTCAAATTCTTATTGACTTCTGGAAAAATATCAAAAACTAGAAAACGAAAGACAAAACTGGCTCGATTTATGCCTGATTTCTGATCCTTTGTTTCTCATCTTCCAAAGTGGCTCGCGCTCTGAAATAAATCTCAGAAAAATAAGAGTACAGGTAAAACTGTCTTTGTTTGTGCCAGGATTTCCTTTTTTTGTATTTTTTCTTGAGGATATTCTTTGGCCTAAAATTGGTGTTGCTTTTAGGATCAATATCACTAGTAATATCTATCCCACATATCAAATAACATTTGTGAGTTTCTGAATGTTGTGTTCGCGATTTCTTGATAGAAATCATTGGAATTTTTCGGCACTAACCCTCCGACCCGAGATTTAATCGATTTGGATAATCCAATTGGTCCCCGAGAGGATGAACTGACCTCTGGACCCGGTTCTATATCTTCTTCAGAAAAGTCAGTTCTGTCAGAGTGATATTTGTCGAGATTTCGAGTCACTTTTTATATTGCTAATAACTGTTTATAATTGTGCTTAGCCTTTTCAATTTTCTCACTACAGACCCGGAAACCACCCGCGTCTCAGTCAAGATATAATGTTGGTTTTGACTTTTGTTCTTTGCTCGAGTTTGAGTTTTTTTCTATGATAAGAA
The DNA here is from genome assembly GCA_009761265.1 of Halicephalobus sp. NKZ332. Lineage (NCBI taxonomy): Eukaryota > Metazoa > Nematoda > Chromadorea > Rhabditida > Panagrolaimidae > Halicephalobus > Halicephalobus sp. NKZ332. Next base: position 7,038 of record VOSG01000745.1, on the reverse strand, counting down.
CTCTTTTATCTTCCTGGATTCTCATAAGAGAAACTTAACCTCTATCACATCCAATTGCAGGTTCATTTTTCTCTACAATATTCGCTCTAAAAAACTGTTCTGAAATTTCACCATCCTCATCAAATGGCCACTTCCCCTTTCGATGAGGAACCGCTCATTATTTTTTTTTCGAGTCACAAATATATTCGATCAGAGTTGTCAATTGTGGCCTTGAAAAAAAAACATGATTTTCCGGTCCCCGGGAGAGTTATTTGATGATTTCACGTTCCACATTGTTCCCTGTACTTTTTTCAAAATTTATTGGGTGTTGCTCGTCGGGTTTGTATGGACGAGAAGAAATGATTCAGAGTGGTTAAGAAATTGATGATTTAAATTTCGTAAATTAAACTTTATTTCTTTCTAAAAAAGAACTGGAAGTTTCCAAATTCGTAAAAGAAACCTTCTGAAAGTTATTTTCCAATTTCTTTAGAATAGTCTTCGGATATTTTTTGCAATTTTAAACCTTTTTGGAACAAATAAAAAAGGAAAAGTGGGCTTGCGAATTTCAACAAAATTTTAATTTTTAATTTTCTAATTTGAATTTTAATTTCAAAAGAAGAATGAATGAACTTTTGAAAATAAATATCGCCAGTATTTCTTTTTTTTCTAAAGATCATGTAGAGTATAGCCCGTCCACCAATGTACGCACTTGCGGTTTGACTGCGCAAAATTTGTTTACATCCCCTTCTTTTCCATCGACGTGAGCACGCGGTCGGGAAAAAGATGCAGTCGGTATGCCATCAAAAAATACTGTTCAGACCAAAAGTTTCTGTCCGTCTTCTTGACCTTTTGACTGACAGCGAAGACCTCTTGTTGTTCACTGGCAGTACTCTCACATTCCATCGCGATCGGGAGAGCAAATTCCTTCCTTTAAAGAGAATTAGATGAAATATAAGTAATACAAGTAATGGCTTCTCTATACTATTTTTACGAAATCCCTCGGATAAGTCTGTTGGAAGGTTTCATTTCAGCTCTTTCCTCTTTCTCGTGAGTCATTTAAACTTTTTCATTTATTTTTTTATTATTTTTCTTTCATTCTCTAGTTTTGAAATTTTCTATTTTCGAAATCAAAAATTCTGAATCATTTCTGAATGAAATTTGTTTTTATTTCTTAATTGTTAAACATATTTTAATCCATCTTTTTCGGAAAAATGATTTTTTTAATTGTTAATTTAAAAATCTTAAAATTTTATTTTTAGTTCAATTGAATTTTTTTTATTTTTAGAAATTTTTGGAATTAATGGAAAATTTTCCCATATTAGTCATTGTATTAGTTCAAATTTATTGTTTAGGAATTATCGAACTTTGACAAATTCCTCGATCTAGTCAATTTCCTTTAAAAATTTGTTCTCGAAGTTTTGACGAAATGTTGTTGATAATTTTAGAATTTTAAAAACATTAGGAAAAGCTCCGAGCTTGTTGACACTTGTCATTTTCACTTTTTTTGTTTACTTTGGTTCATATTATTCCCAGTTAAGTCCATCGATATGAGTCCTTATCTTTTTCATTCCAAGACCAATGTCCAAGATAACTTGTTTTTTACAGCTTTTACAACTTATAACCTTGTTTCTGTTAATTTTATGAGAAAAAGATAATTTTCGCGATCGTTGTTGTTTTGGATCGGAGCCAGAGGATGATTCACGTCCGTTCTAATCGTAAACAACTCATTAAGGCTCTGCCCCGATCGTTCGCGAGTCTAAATCGGGGACATCGTTATCTCTATTATTGTTATCGAATAATTTTCCAGAAGAATTCCGAGAGAAAAATGAATCTGACGCCGACAAAGCAACTTTTGGTCAGGGATTGGAAGGAAAATGTTGTCAACTTGGTTCAGTTCCCCCGGGCGAGATGCATCCCCAGTGCCTCTCCTTTCTCCCTTAAATTGGAAACTTTTTTGAAGTTCGCAAAAATCGCTTACAAAGTTTGTATTTTTATTGAAATTTTTGTCTAACAATGATTTTAAGAATGTGAATAACGAATTCAAACACGGATCTTCAAAGGGACAGATTCCCTTCATAGAACTTAATGGGAGACAACACGCGGATTCTGGACACATCATGGACGTCCTCATCAAGGAGTTCAACCTCACCATAGATGCCGGTCTTGATCCGAAGCAACTCGCAGACAAAAGGGCTTACTCTATCCTTGTCGAGGAATCCCTCTTCAGAGCGATCGCTTACATGAGAACCAAAGACAACACGTGGCTTTTCAGCGAAGATAAAGGTTTGCTGGGGAATATGACTGGGATCAAGAAAATCGCGGCAGGAAAGCTCGGTCCTTATTTTTCGAGGGGCAAGATGGAAAAATCTCTCCAAATCCACGGCATGGGAAGAAATAGTCTCGAAGAAGTCGTGGAAATCATGAAAAAGGACCTTGTGGCTTTGGACACTCTTCTAGGGGGTAAAAAGTACTTCTTCGGTGATGAACCAACGAGTGTAAGTACTTCATTGAAATTTTCTCCAATTAAATTTCTTTCTAGTTCGATGCTACTGCCTTCGGAATGTTGGCTCAAGTTTTCTACACTCCATCTCCGACCGATGAAGTAGTGAAATTCGCGGAAGCAGAAACTCCAAATTTGAAGAGTTTCGTGGATAAGGTGAAGACAGAGTTCTGGCCTGAATGGGACGAGATCACCCAAGGTCTCCTCATGAATCCCAAGACTCTGGAGGAAAAAGCTGCTGAAGCTGAGGTTGCAGCCAAAAAAGCAGAAGCTGAAGTCAAAAGGGCTGAAGCTGAAGCTAAAAAAGCAGAAGCTGAAGTCGAAGCCAGAATTCATGAAACTGAAGCTAAAAAAGCAAAAGCTGAAGTCGAAGTCGAAGCTAAAATCCATGAAACTGCCCCTGCAAAAGAAATCGAATAATTTTAAAACTTTTGTTTTCACTGCTTTGCAATCTCAATTTTTAACAAAAATCACATTGTATTTTAATTTTTTGCTTTATTTTGAAGTTTATGAAACTAACCGATTTGGTTATAAATTTATCTAACTGGTGAAAGGTCCGTTTTTATCTTTTTCATGAAATACACTTTTAAATAATTCTAATTATTTTAATAGTTATAAGTTTTTCCGGGTTTAAAATGATCGTGAACGTGTCTTTATGCAATTTTTTTATTTTGAAAACTTTTTAGTAACTTTTCAGAAAATGAAGCCAGCAAAAGGTCTCGTGGTCAAGGACTGGAAGGAGAACATCATCAACTTGATCCAGTTCCCCAGAGCGAAATGCATCCCCAGCCCTTCTCCCTATGTTCTAAAACTCGAAACTTTTTTGAAACTTGTGAAACTTCCCTATAAGGTACTTTTAAATTTTCGTCAGAATCTTCCACAATTTGAGAGAAATTCTCGAAATGAAAACCCGGAGATTTATTCCGAGAAAATTCTTTGTAAAAGTTTATCTTTCATGATTTCGAATTCGATTTTTAGAATGTGAGCAATGATTTCAAAGTCGCTTCTTCCAAGGGTCAAATCCCCTTCATCGAACTCAACGGAAGACAACACGCTGATTCTGGACACATCATGGAATTTTTGATAAAGGAACTCAGCTTGCCGATCGACTCCAAACTTTCTACAAAACAACTTTCGGAAAAAAGAGCCTATACTATACTGTTGGAGGAGTCTTTCATCAAGGGCCTGGTATTTCTGAGATTCCAGGACGCTCAATGGATGTTCACCGAGGAAAAGGGAATGTTGGGTAACGTCAACAGTAAAATCAAGAAAGTTATTATGAACAAAGTTGCTGCTCATTTTATGTCCAAAAGTGTCCTCAAAAATCTCAAAGTTGCTGGAATCGGAAGAAACTCGGATGCAGAGATTGTGGAAATCATGAAGAAGGATCTCGTGGCTTTGGACACCCTTCTAGGGGGCAAAAAATACTTCTTTGGTGACGAACCAACGAGTGTAAGTATTTCGTCGAAATTTCCTTCAAATAAGTTTCTTTTTCAGTTCGATGCTACTGCCTTCGGGATGTTGGGCCAGCTTTTCTACACGCCGTTACCAACCGATGAAGTTACGAAATTCGCGGAAACAGAAACTCCGAATTTGAAGAGTTTCGTGGAGAGGATTAAGGCGGAATTCTGGCCTGAATGGGACGAGATCACCCAAGGGCTCCTCATGAACCCCAAGACCCCAGAGGAAAAAGCTGCCGAAGCCGAGGCTGCAGCCAAAAAAGCTGAAGATGAAGCTAAGAAAGCAGAAGCTGAAGTCAAAAAGGCTGAATCCTAATCTGATTCCAAAATCAAAAAAAAACATGAGTTGTAATCAAAGAATTCCAAAATCAAAGGAGCTGTTCATTGCCAGCAGTTAATCAACGGCAGTCAGAAACACAACTTTAACTTTGAGCTTATATTAATCCTAACCGAAATTAATGTTTCCACTTTGACGTTTATTTTTTAATTTTTAAAAGTTTTACATTTATCATAGGATAATGAAAACTATACCCATTTTTGTTACACTAACCTTGGGTGATTAACGAAAATAAACTTTTCTATTTTTAAAATATTTGAATCTTTTGAATTTCGTGTTTTTTTAAAATCGTGATCGAATTTATTAAAATCTGGATATTCTTACTGATAATACTTTTCAGAATGAATATCACTCCGACGAAGCACCTGTTTGTTCGTGACTGGAAAGAGAACGTCGTCAACATCGTCCAGTATCCTAGAGCCAAATGCTGTCCCAACATGTCTCCTTTCTCCCTCAAGGTCGAGACCTTCTGCAGGCTCTTCGAAGTCCCCTTTAGAGTGAGTTTATTCAAATTTAAAAAGAAAATATAACATCATTAAAAACAAGGGTTTTTAAAGATAAATTTTTGGAAATTTCCCTAGATTTTGGAAGTGATGCACTTTAAAATATCTTTTAGAACGTGAACAACGAGTTCAAGCATGGCTCCGTCAAGGGTCTAGTTCCTTTCATCGAACTCAACGGAAGACATCATGCTGATTCCAACAGTATCATGGAATTTTTGACGAAGGAATACAGCTTGCCGATCGACAACCTGACCCCGAAGCAGAAATCTGATGCCAGAGCTTACACGATTATGCTGGAAGGTGACTTCTTCCCAGGAATGATATTCTTGAGAGGCATCAACCCGAAATGGATGTTTTCCGAGGACCAAGGGGCTTTGGGAAATCTCCGGGGTCTCAAGAAGACTATCCTGAAGACCATTGGACCAGCAGCTTTGAAGTCAAACATTAAAAAAAGACTATTCATTCAAGGCATGGGGAGAAATAACCAAGACGAGGTGGAGGAGATAGTTAAAAAAGACCTCAGAGCTTTGAGCAATCTTCTGGGAGATCAGCCCTACTTCTTCGGAGAGAAACCAAACAGCTTCGACGTCACTGCCTTCGCTCACCTCGCGATGTTGTTGTCCTGTCCTCAGCCCAATGACAACGTCTTGAAGTTCGTGGAATCGAGCACTTCGAACTTGAAATCCTTCTTCGACAGAGTCAAGGATCTCGCTTGGCCTGACTGGGATCACGTCTGTCAGACTCTAGAGCTGAATCCCAAGACCGAGGAGGAAAAACAAGCCGAAGCCGCTGCTCAAGAAAGCAAGAAATAACTTTGTTTTCGAAACTACACAAACTATTGTTTTGATATTGAAACTACAAAATGACATTTCCAAGGTTAACATTCTACTTAATTCATTTAGTGTCTGTCAAATTTCCTAATTTTCTGGATTGAAAATAGTATTTTTGCGAAACTTATAAATAAGCATTAATTACACATTTCTGGGATCCTTCATTTTATAGAATCTAGTAACACTTTGAAATGAATTTTTGTGTTAGGATTGAGAAGATTGTGATATGTGAAAATTTCAACGAAAACTCTTCGGCCAGAACAAGGACGTTGCTGATGGAATAAGGTACCCTAATTCTCAATATCGTTCGATTTTTGGGAAATCGAAAAATAATATTATCCAATAGTAAGATCTCCCTCTTTCTCTTCAGTTTGGAACGAATTCATTCAAACTACCTACAACTTTTTTTCAACGAAATTATACTTGAGAATTTTTATGACTTTTTCTGAATTTATTTATCACGAAGTAATTCAAATTTCCTTTTTTAGAGCAAAAGTGAATTTCATACAGAAAATCGATTGAAGTAATATTACGTAACCTTGCTCAATTCGGTCTTATTTTCGACAGCAAGCAATATTGCACAATGTTAGCTACTTTCGAAATTATCTGTCAAAATACAATTTTCCATCCGATCCGATGTCACTGCTTGCAGCCTTTGAAATCATGAAAACAAGCGAATGCTAAATTAGGTATCTCATGCGGTAGGAGTTTTTTGCAGCTGTTATCTGTCATCTTTCATGATTTTTGTGATTTCATCAAACTCCAACTCGACGGAGGCCACTTCCCTTCAGACAAAGTATATAAGAGGAAAGCTGGGGAACGAACGGAGAAAAAAACTACGAAGAAAGAAAGACTGGGAATGGGTGGAGAAAAAGTTTCTAAGGAAGGAAAAACGGGAAAGGGGCGGGAAAACCAGAGCGAGCAGAGGGTTACTGTGTTTCGCTACGAGACTTTCCCTGAGATTTCTTTATTCCCTGCGTCATTCTCTCCCTTCCTTTTCGTCAAGATCGTCCGCTGTTTTTAGGATTTTCTCCTTTCTTCTGTGTTGCTTCGTTGTATTTCTTCTCGAATTCGATTTTTTCGTCTTCGATCATCTTCTAAACCCTTGTTAACCAGTGTTTATATATCGTTACCTGCAAATCGACTAGGGAACGGACGATTTTTGGCGAGTTTAAATTTTAGGATTTTGAAATTCGATGAGTGGAAAATACGAGATCGACTGACTTGCGTGGCTCCGCGTTTTCTATGTTTCAGAGCAGCTTAATAGGGTTGTGCATTCCAGGTAACCTCTCTACGTAATCTTGCAACCATGGGAAAGGAAAAGATCCACATCAACATTGTCGTTATTGGACACGTCGACTCCGGCAAGTCCACGACTACCGGCCACTTGATCTACAAGTGCGGCGGTATCGACAAACGTACAATCGAG
>VOSG01000743.1:0-11908 GCA_009761265.1 Halicephalobus sp. NKZ332 | reverse complement strand
CTCTCGAGGACGGGGGTGTTGACTTGCATCACCGACGTGTACACCGTAGCCTTGTTCAAATTCGGTTTCGAAGACAAGACCTGGAAAAGCCCAGCAAGTCCGACTTTGTTCTGGGTCAACTTGTTCATGCACGTGTGGCCCGGACCTCTACGGTCGTCCAGATAAAGAACTTCCTTATCCCAGTCATAGTTCGTCTGGAGAACATACCATCCTCCAGGTTTGGTGCGGTCCAGGGTCTGGACGTGGTCGGTCCCATTGGGATTCCTCGTGATGATCGCTCCTTCTCCCGAGGAGGCTCCTCCGACGATGAAGTAGCCGTAGGCGAAAAGGGGAACGTTCTGGAGATAGTCCATTGCCTAAAGAACAAGTTTAATTCCCAAAATAATATCTCTCGAAATTCTGGATTTTATTTTTGAGATAATTTTGTAAACAATGCCTTCGATAATATTCTTTAAAGCTTACCTCAGAATAGCTGTTGGCGCTTTCGAGAACTTCTCTGTCGGCGTAGATGAGGAACTGTTTTCCCATGGGTCCGTTGATAAAGAAGTTGATGAGATTGTTCAAAGTGCTTCCAGCTCTGGCATTCGTCGAGAGAGTAAAAGCATTCGGTTTGAGACCGGTCAAGATCCCGAGATGACCAGCAAAAGTGACACCTTTGAAGAGAACCTTGCCTCCCTTGATGAAGTTCACGTTGATCAGCAAATCTCTGAGACCTTCTGTTTGGGCCCATTGGTGATTCTCGGGTCCTTCCCAGATGAAGAAAGTTCCGAAGTCCTGGTTTCTGGCGTGGTAGATAATACCATTGGAATCTTCCGCAACGATCGACGTGCATCCTTTGCTGATTTCGTAAAACAGGTTCAAGAGCGTCAGTTCCTCTATGGAGACCCCACTGGCATCTGCCATGCCTTTGAGTTCGTCTCTATAGGGCTGGGGTATTTGGGGGTAAGCGGTGTTCATCAGCTGGATAAGCACATCCCACAGTAACCCATCTAGGATAATCCCAGCCATGGTTTTCACCGTCTGAACCGTACTCTCCATCTTTTTCCCGTATATTTGTCCTACAGTATTCCATCGAGTCAAGGGGGATTCGTCGAGGTCGATGTTGAACCAAGGCACCCCAAAAGCGTTGGCGGGATTGTAGAGACCCTCTTTTCCAGCGAGACAGACTGCTCCGTAAATCCCAAAAGGATCGGCAGGATCATCTTGAGCCAAAATCGGGCTTGAAGCAAAAACAAAGAAGCACAAAAAATACAGCAAAGACTTCATTTTGGTGAAAAATGATGAAAAAGAAAAAGACCAGGGATTTTGAGGAAAAAGAAGGATTAAGTTCTTATCAAAGTTCAGTGTAGAGACAATTTTTCCACATGTGAGTTTTGTAGCCGGAAAACTGGTGGATTGAGCTTGATTTCTTACAACGAACACTTGAAACATGAAGCTTATGTATCTATAGTAGCACTAGTCAAATTTGTTATTTTCGGATCAATATTACCTGTATTCGTAAAACAGACAAGTGTTGATTTGATTTAATTCACTATGTTTATTTTTATCAAAGTTTATCCTCAGAGCTCGGGGTCAAAGTTCCGCCTTTTCATGATAAAATATGAATCATTTTGAATTTTTCGTGTTGAGACATGTTTTTTTTCTGAACCTGATCATATTGTGGGAGATAGCTTCTTTATAAAGTTCTAATAATTTGCTTCTCAACACGGAAATTGAGAATTCAATTTCGAACTCCGACTGTAAACTTTGATGCAAACGAAATATCGATCAATGAGTTTTATTCATGGCATTTCGATCAGTATCAATTTGATTCATCACATTGAAGTCAATGTTGATTTTGTCTATTCAGATCCATATTGATTTTATTTACCTTCATTTACGCTAGTGAACCATGATGTCGCGAAAAAATAATGAGCAACCAAAAATCACATTCCAAAAAGTGGGACCAACCCATATGGGCTTGACAACCACCTTATCTGTTCTTCGAAAATATTTTTTCCACATTAGTATAAAAGTTCCAATGAATATGGACCTTGGACTTTTTTAACTAATAAGATGATATATGAAATCCAGGAGATTAGGATAAAGTGCATAATTTTAGTTTTTTCAATCATCAGAACCATGGATGACTCTGTGGAACTAATCTATATAAACTTGACAAACACTATCTATTTTTGAAGATATTTTTTCATAATAATATAGTTTTTATTTTTTAGCATTTTATTTAGCTGGTTACCACAAATTACATATTAAATTCCATAAATTTAAACAAAAAACTATAAAAATTCCAATATTACTTCATCATTGAAGTCGTCGCAGTTGTGGTGGAGTCAATTTTGCAGACGAAAGGCTGGTCGCTAAAACAGGGGATTGTTTCAAAGCCATCGTTATCTTTCAAGGTTCTCCAGGAGATGCATTCACCCTCGACTACAGGGTTCCCGTTGAATTTCTTGAATTTGGCCACACTTCCATCGAGCCAGATCCACCGATCGAAACTCACGGAGGTGTCTTTCTTCAAGCCGATCCAAACAGGATAAAGCGGATCTTTTTTGACAGAAGTGGATTTCAGGTAGTCATATTCGTCTTGGTTCTGGACCGAAGTCAAATATCCCCCGAGATTGCTACAGTAAGAAACGGAATCATTCCAGCTGAGGTAAACGGAGGGAATCAAGTAACAGTTGCCATCATATCCAGACTTCCATGAAAGAGGACATTCAGCGAAAATTGTTGGAAAAAATAAAAAAACAAAAAAGAAACTTTTCATTTTTCTTCAGTTATCGACTTTCGAATGTAAAAAGTCGAAGAAATTCTTCTCTTCAAATGATAACCTATAGTGGGTTAATCCGCTTCGTATTGCTGAAGATAATGATGAAAGTAGAGGATCAAAAATATCAATTTTTTGTTCAGGCAGAACAATAGGAACCCTCAGTTTTTCTTGCCGGAACACAATCTTCTCCGAGGTTTTTTGAAACACGATTTGCTGACTGCTTAATAGAATTCTGATAACTGTGTCCCAGCACGAAGGGTTTATTTCCAAGATATGCATCTCAGAAAATGTTGATTGAATTTTCTCGACATGAAGAAAGTCAACTTTCATTGTATGATTTTAATTATTGATTTCAATAAAACAATAACAGGATAATAATTTTATGTTTCTAATTTCAACAAAGCCTAAGGCAATTGGAGAAAGTCAATAATGCACTCCTCGAGGTTGTAAAAATCCGTAAAAATTTTTTTCAATAAAAAATATTTGTTTGATTCCTAGCGATTCAATATGAATTTTGGGACGTAATTCCTTTATTGTTGATAGTTTTTATTTCTTTGAGAATAATAGATATACCCGAGGTCAGAAAAAGCGAATTATAAAATTAATAACTGTAGTTTTAGAATATAATTTTATTTTTATTTTTCATAGTAGATTTAATGATTCAAATTGAACTTTGAGAATAAAGAAATTTGAGGTCTACAGTAAGTGAATATATAATTTCATCACATTACATTTCGCGTTATTTTTACTATATATTTGATTATGGTTTTAACTTGAAAGAAAATCGAAATATTTTTAAACTTCTAAATTTCCAGGAACTCCAGAAATGAGCAACAGACGAGTGATCACGACAGTAAAGAAGTCCACGATGACCAAGGACATGGAGCTCCAAGCTCTCGTCACTTCCGTCAAGGCCCTCAAAGAGTCCAACATGGAAAAACATGCTGCTAGACACATAAAGAACGACTTCGACAGAAGATACGGTGGCCAATGGCATTGTATCGTCGGGAAACAATTCGGATGTTACGTCAGCCACTTCCAGAAAGAATTCATCTACTTCTACGCAAATTCTGTCGCCGTCATGATTTTCAAAACAGCTGACGACCCTGCCGTCGCCCTTACCAGTGTCCAAGGATAACGTACTCTCGTGATGTCCAAAGATTACTGTTTGCAATTCTCAAGGTTAAGATGCCCGCTTTATTGACTACTCAACTTCTATAAATCATCTTAAAAAATTGAAATGTTTAAGTACCCTCAAAGTATCAATAAATATAGTCAAAATTTTGCGAAGTTCCTTCCTCTCCATCGAGGAGATCCTCTTTGGAGCATTTTTAGCGTAGATGAATGTAATAAATTTGTATCAAGAACTGTTCTCTCTTCCATCGAGAAGATTTTCTGAGCACCTTCAAAGTACCAATACCACTATACAACCTTCACAAAAAATTGTTTCTACTTTTATCAATAATACTCGTTTCCTGAGCATCCCCATCCACCAATACGATCGTCACACAAGTTGTGTCAAAATATCTGCTTCATCTTCCTTCATCGAGAACACTTTCTTCGGGGACTTCTTGCCCGTCGAGTACTTGATTCCCTTCGTGAATTTAGAACTCGGACTCAAATCTTTCTTCCCAGCAATATCTATATCTAATCCCTTATACACCGAGACATCCATTTGGTCGATTCTCTTCTTGAACCTTCTAAATTCAGGAGTTTTAAGTGAAGCTTGAGTCGGTTTCTTGAAAGTTTTCAGTAGTAATGAAGAAGAAACCACCGATACACTCGACATTGCCATTGCAGCGGCGGCCATCCAAGGTTGTAGTGAAAACCCGAAAGGTTGAAAGACTCCTGCTGCTATCGGTATTCCAACAGCATTATATATCAATGCAAAAAACAAATTAATCCTTATTCTTTTCACCGTCGCTTTTGATAAAAGTACCGCTCCCACAACATCCAGGAGATTATTTTTCACAAGAACAATTCCCGCACTTTCTATAGCGACATCAGATCCATTGGCTATCGCTATTCCGACATCCGCTTGAGCCAAGGCTGGACTGTCGTTCACTCCATCTCCGACCATAGCAACTTTCCCTCCATAATTCTGGAAAACACTCCTTTAATTTACGATCCAAACCCACTTTCACAAAAAAAGGATATACACTTTTCTTTTTCGCTAAAAACTACTAAAAAAATCAAATTTTTGAAATACTAAAAAAGAGAGTTCTATCACGAAAACATAATTTTCATTTTAAAATAAAAGTACAAACCTGAAGTTGTTTAATTTTGTCTTTCTTCTGATTCGGCAAAACTTCCGCAAAAACTTCTTTAATTCCAACTTTTTTCGCTGTAGCTTCCGCTGTTTTCGAATTATCTCCTGTTAGCAGAAAAACATCCATTCCCATTTTTTGGAGGGAATAAACTGCTAACATGGCTTCTGGCTTCACTTGATCACTTATACTCACTACAGCAGAAACTTTTCCATTTATTGAAACCAATATAGAAATATTTCCTGCTTGTCTTTCCATCGAAAGGACATTTTTTACTGTCCATGGAATAGCGACAGAGTTTGTCGATAAATAATTCTCTGTTCCAATAATCACTTGGAATTCAGAAGCTCCGTTCCAATTCTCAGTCAAATTCTTCGATGGTTCTAGAAAAATAAATTTAAAAACCAAAATATCTTAAATTTTTTAAATAAAAAAACTAACCATCAATTAAAGGGGCGATTTCAACTTCACTTCTTTCTAATTTCAAGCTTCCAGACTTCAATTCTTTTTCATCAATCAATTGCAAATTTGTCAAGTTAGTTATAAAACTCGATCCCAAAGCAGCTTTCAAATTCGATACAGTACCACTCACTCCATGTCCTGCGGAAACACAGAATTGTGATACAGTGCCCCATTGAGAATTTCCTAGTAAATCTTTCGAAAAGTTAACTATAGCGTTTCCTATGGGGTGTTCGGAATTCGATTCCAGACTTCCTATAAGACCAACGATCGATTTAAAGTTAATAACACTTTGGGGGAGCGTTGCATAAACTTTCACGACTCTCGGTTTTCCTTCCGTAATAGTGCCAGTCTTGTCAAATACCACTGTATTAATCTTCTGAACCAATTCCAATGGTTCTCCTCCCTTGATCAAGATACCGTTCCTGGCCCCTACTCCAGTCCCGACCATTATCGCTGTCGGAGTTGCCAAGCCTAGAGCACAAGGACATGCAATCGCAAGCACAGTAATAGCATATTCAAAGGCTGTTCTGATTGTCACCTCCCAATGTCCTCGGAGTTTCTGAAAAGAAATGTGATAAAACCATTTAATAAAATAATTCAAAATAATTACTAAAACTACTTTCCAAAACCTACCGTAGTATCTCCTGGTTGCTTGTAAACACCAATCAACAACCAGATAACCAAAGTGATCGATGAAACAGTAACTACAAAGGGCACAAAGTATCCAGAAAGTTTATCTGCACGTTGTTGGAGAGGTGCCTTCGAAGTCTGAGCTTCTTCCACCAACTTCACGATTTGTGCCAATGTCGCATCTTGTCCGACATGAGTAGCTTCTATGATCAGCATCCCTGTTTGATTTACTGATCCTCCAATAACGGGATTTCCTGGTTTTTTAACCACTGGCATACTTTCCCCTGTTATGAATGATTCATCTGCCGAGCTCTTTCCCTCAACAACAATGCCATCGACAGCTATTTTCTCTCCAGGAAGAACTTTGATCAAGTCTCCTCGTTGTACGAGCTCTATATCTATTCCTCTTTCCGTGACGATATGTCCATCTTTGTCTCTTGTTATTAATCTAGCTTCCTTCGCCTGCATCGACATCAATTTGCTCAAAGCTTCCGACGTTTTTCCTTTCGCCTTGTACTCTAGCCATCTTCCCAGAGAAACAAACACAAGCAACATTGGCGGAACATCGAAGAAAGTCATCGGGCTAGAATCCCATCGAAGAACAAGAGCTATAAGAATAATAGTGACCGAGTATATATAAGCTATAGAGGTAGCCAAAACAATAAGTACATCCATCGTCGCTGTTCCATGTTTCACAGCTTTCCATGCTTGATTATAGAAATTTTTTCCACCAAAAAATTGTACAGGTGTAGATAATATCAGAAGTAGCATATTATCCAAAGACAAGGCAGGGAAAAGTATTTTTTGTTGTCTTTCTGGATGCATAGGAGTATGGATTAGCCAATGAAAATAAATCATAATCGCCATGACGGGAATTCCGAAAATTAGAGAGACAAGGAATGAAGTTCTCCATCTCCGGATGTCCTTCTCGTGAGATAAAGATTTCAGTCTGTCCTCATGGGTCGCGAGTTCCGCAGTATATCCTAGGCCCTGGAAACAATATTACAAAAATAATCTCGATATGTATATTTATGGAATTTCAGTGACATAAAAACAATATAAACTTACTTGAATAACTTCTATAATGTCCCGAGGACCTACACTCGCCGGAACAAACTCAACAACAGCAGAACTGGTCGAGAAATTAGCTGTACAGTTTTCTATTCCTCTGAGGTTCATTAAATGGCTTTCTATCCTTCTGGCACAGTTTTCTGAGTCCATGTTTCCAATCGTCAAATTTATTTTTGAATCAGAATTCCCGTCGTTATCTATCAAAGATGCTGTATATCCGGTATCTTCTATGGCTTCTCGGATTTCTTCTGGAGTAATTTTTTCCGGGTCATATAAAACATCTGCTTTCATGAACATCAAAGAAACAACGACGGATTTTATTCCCGAGATTTGACCAACTTGTCTCTCGATGAAGGCAACACAAGAGGCACAGGTCATTCCCTCCACATTTAGGGAGCATTTCTTGACTTCCCCGGATGATTCTTTTTTGGAATCAGGGATTATAACCACACAATCGGTGCTGCTTGAGGAAGGAAAAGGAAAGAAGTCGTCATCTGACTCATCTTCTAAACTCAGGAGCTTAGAGTCAAATCCCATGTCTTCTATGGCTTCTGCCACCTGTTCTCCTGTCCATTTTGAAGGGTCGAAAACAATCGTTCCTGTAAATTAGACAATATACGGAAAATGAAGATCATGCAGAAAAAATGAAATTACCTTGTTTCTCTTTGAGCAGAACTTTGATCGAGAAGATCCCGTCCTTCGATCCAATGTTGGATTCTATGTTTTTGACACATGACATACATGTCATTCCCTCGATCGATACGACCGCTTTCTTCTTCGTCTTTTTCGGGGATTCCAGAAGCTCGACATCTTCCATCCTGGAAAGCTGATATATGAAAATTGCATAAAGTCAACGGAAACCAATATATGAAAATCATATATAAAAGATGAAAGCTGGTATATGAGAATATTAGACAAAGAATGATAATTCTACACAAAGGATAAAGGCAGATATATGATAGCTGTACACAATCAATAAAAAATGATATATGAAAATCGTGCAGAATCAATGAGATTTCAAATATGAAAAATGCACACGATCGATACAAATCGATACATAAAAGTTAGCTGTTGAAAATTAGCATATAAAGATTATATAAAATTAGTAAATGTCTACGTATAAGGATTTTACACGATCAAGAAGAAAATCTATGCTGGAGAAATAAAAATAATGAACGAGAATTTATACAAAGAATCTATACAAATGGTCAAAAAACAGAAATTGTATACAGTCGGCGAAAATTGAAAGAAAACAAAAATGGAAACAGACCACAATCGAAATTAAATCTTTTGAGCAGACGACGAAGATAAGGAAATACTCCAGAAAAAAAAGAAAGCAAACATCTAAAATTAAAGAATACGGGGACAGCGATCGAACTTTGACAGAAAACGAGCTCCGTAAATTTCTATGAAGTGGTTCCATTAGGCAAACAACCGGTTACGAATTCTTTAGATTTTTATATAAAAAGATAACGTCGTGGGAGGGGTCTACGTCATTGATGTGATGAAATTTATGCGCTTCTTTGCCAAACAAAAACACCCGGTCAAAGTCGGTTTCGGCACGAAACTGGCTGCTTTTGCCGTTTTTGGAGCAGGAGCAAAGCAGTTTTCTGACCTTGAACTAGGAAAAATGAAGAAAAGCTGGTTCTGATCTGATGTGAAACCAGTCATTTTTTCTCATTTCGAAGGGGAGGAAAAGGTTCTTTGATCGTACCAAGCAGAAAATAATCAGTAAAAGTTGTTTTTAACACAGAAGTTATTATTTTTTTTGCGGACGAAAAAATGGTTTTTGATCGTGCCAAAGAACTGGTCAAAATAGGACTGTTGTTCCAGTTTCTTTTTTGAGCTGCGTCACATAAGATCAAGAATCTCCTTGCATGGTTATCAAATTTTCCAACTCTAATACAGACTACAACAGGAAGTCACAAACTAGAGGATTGACTGTTTTTATAGATTTCTGTTTTTTATCATTTATCCTTTATACGCTTTTATTATACTATCCTCAACTCTTGTAGCTCATTATATAAATATACATCATTTTCGATTCTTAAGGCTTATTCTATGTATTTCAAAATCTATCACTGAATTTATACGAATTATTGTATAAAAATAAATATTCGGTTAACTTCAAGTCTGTTCTAACAAACTCATGTGGATTAATATTGATAAATATCATGAAGACGGTGAAGATTAATTTATTATTAAAATAAATCAAAAATAGAAATCTTGAAACCCACCCTCTCGGTTCGAATCTCATATACGTGAACTCCTCCGAGTTAAATGTTCTCTGGACAAATTTCCCGAAACTTTTTAGTCTATCAAACCTGACTGGCAGATACAGCTTTTCTTTTTCCGCGGACATTTTATAGATTAAAATTCCTTCCCAAATATGTCTTTTATACGAAAGTTGTTTTCACTTGGATAATTGCCTGTTTTTGACATTTTCGAGGATTATTGTTCTAGCCAGAGATATCGATAACTGACGATCAAAGTGGTCTGGTTCTTTTCGGCCCACGCTATCTCAGATGATGAAATTCTTTGCTAATTTGTTCTTTGATATATCGTCCTGATTTCTACAGAACTTCGTATTGTCTTTTACTTTTCCGGAAATAATATTTACAAACTTTATTCAAAACAATAAAAAGGTAACAATTTCGGATTAAAAAACTAAAACTATTAACTTTGAGTTCAAAAGTCGGAAAATCAAAACTGTTAGCTCCGAATAAAAGAATGAAATCAAAATTCAAGTGATATCATAGTAATCAGTATTTGAGACAATTAAAGTTGAAATTCAGATGACGTTATTACAAAGGAGTCAGTACTTGGGATAAACGACGTAACCTGGGGGCTCGACTCTCAAATCTATCTTGATCGTGACGTTGTTGTCCTCCAAGGAAGCAACAATTCCGAGTTTTCCATCCACGGTAATCTCTGGATCATTGAATAGTTGACGCAACTTCTGAGCATAATTTTGGACGAAATCCAAGTCGTAGAGGACTCCGAGATAAAGGAAACGTCGGAAATCCAAGTTGATTTTGACATTTTTCAGTATGCTGGAGGAAATCAAAGTTGTAAACTCTTTCAGCTTTTCTGGATCCAAGATTTGGAGAGATTCTGGAGGGACCATGTAATTCAGGGAGTTGGTCAAAATCGAAATTTCTCGAAGGTCGGGAAACACTCTTTTCAAAAGATAGAAGTAGTAAATCAGATTCTCGTCCAGGTCAGCTCTCCGAGTCTCGAAAACAAACTTTCTGACGTTCTCAATCGACGAATTAAAACAAATTGATTAATATTAACTGATGTAAAATTAACAAAAAGTTACCTCGGGTTTCTTTGGAAAATCCCTGCAACCTCATCAAGAACGTTGTCGCAATTCTTGAAAAACAATTCTCTGGGACAAAATTTGGACACCATGGGGATCAGTCCTCGGGAGTCGGACTTTGAAACAACAATGACCTCGGAAAAAATAGGGCAACAAAGAAGCGTTCTCAAAATAAAATCTCTTCCTGAGAGTTTTCTGAAAACTCTAGGCTTGGAGATGACACTGAAGAAAACACTCTTGTTATTCCAATTCCACTCCAATTCTTCGAGGTCTGGAAAGTAGTCAAATTTAAGGAATTATCAAATCAAAGAGATTAAACTTTACAGTTGTTGAAACGCAAGCCGTTGATGAAAAATCTATCTGGTCTGGCGTTGACGACGACGGAGCGGGCGTAGAGTCCGAAGTTGAAAGACATCACTCGGGAAAAATCCTTTGGAATATAAATTTCGACATCTTCGTCCTGGAGAATGATCAACATTAATATATAATATAGAGATCAGAACAAATAATACATAGCATAATGTACAGTAAATACTGCGTGATGTTCCATATATAACGAAAGCACAAAATTAAAAGTAGAACTCACTATTGTACGAATAACTGCAGCATAATATCCGGCCTCCACGATAACGGACTTCACAGAGCTGATGATCTCCAAGTAGACAAAGTAAGGCTCAATTCCGCTAAGCAAGAACGTTTTCAAATCATATGGACGACGAATACTGTTGTTCATGAACTGGACACAGAGATCCTTCAAAATAGCTCCATTCGCTCGGACGAGGGCATTCGAGGAAGACATTCTTCTTTCATTCATCAACGAGACAGGAAGGTTCGAAATCGGTCATCAATGAGCGTCGTGGAACGAGAATCCAGCTCTTGCAACGAGATCCCTGAAAATAACGAAGAAAATTAACGGTTCGAGAGAAAGAGATTTGGCGCCAAAGATAATTCAACAGATAAACAAAGTCGGGTCTCGTCGCGAATTTTCTGAAACCGTGGTGAGGAAAGTTGGATTCGGAGGAATCTATTGCATTCATTTTCGTTCATAAAATACTTAAAATACAAAATTGACCAAATTCAATGAAAATCTGTGGTAAATAATTAATTTTTTATTCTCTCGTTCAAAGATCATCAATAAAACAACTTTTCTCGAAGGAAGGTTTCTTCGATTAACTTCTGGAGACCTGCAAGGCACTCAAATGGTCGGTGGGAATCAGTGAAATCAAAACGACGCTTCATTTTGCAAGAAGGAAGGAGTTTTTTTCAGGATAGCATGGGGGGTCCGGAATAACACTTTCATCAGTTAGTTTGCAGGCATAGTGGACATTTTCGGCACACCGGAGATGATAGATGGATTCGTTAACGTCACTAGGAGACTGAGAACGAACT
>VOSG01000740.1:0-11916 GCA_009761265.1 Halicephalobus sp. NKZ332 | reverse complement strand
GTGAACAAGGTTGTTTTCTGATCATTGGTAGGGAAATCCAGAATGTCGTTCTCCAAATGGTGTTCGTAATTGTACTTTGGTCAATTAATCACGTTAAATTGTGTTCTCTGTGTTTATGTTAGAAAAAATGAATATAAACCTAAAACGAACTCTAGTGAGGATATAACGGCTTGTGATTCCGCGTTATTTTATCTGGTTTATTTTCTCGCGATTCAGTAATCTGAGTTTATTAATAAATAATAGTGAAAATAAAGAATTTGTATCTGAATGAACATTTACAATCCTTTTTCAGAGTAATAACTCGAAAATGAATGTGAACTCAGATGATGTGAATCCGACAGATGACACTAATCATCCGGATCCCCTTCTCGTACCTAACCCTAACAATTTCCAATTAGAAAACAATGTGCATATCCACGATAACCCGCTCATACCTGCTAATCATATTGCAACCGGCGATTCCCCTCTTTTAGATGATATTGAGGTAAGTGATCGATCAAATATCCAATATTACCTGTTAATCTAAATTTTTCAAATCTTCAGCTAAAGCGTACTATTAGATTGGAGCGGACTGTTGTTGAAATGTACAGATTCGCTAATCAACATTCTGAGAGTTCTGGACTCCTGAACAGATTTGCAGACAACTAATCAAACAAGATAAGGAAATCAATCTGAAATTGCAGTGAAAGGATAATTCTTAATATTTGATTTTATTAACTTTGCTGTGACTTGATTATTGAAGCTTGAGATTGATAATAAAAAGAGCATGAAAATAATCTCAATGAAATTTTCAAAATAAAAAGATGTTTGTTTTGAAACAAATTCGGTTCAAAGTTAACACTCGATTCCACGAACAATAGTATTGTGGGAACAAACTTGATTTTTTGAACAATACTTTCCCATCGTTTTAGGTCACAATTTAGAATTTGATGTTTTATTTTGAACAGAAACGGGACATGTGACAGATACCTTCTAATCTTCCTTCGTAAAATATCAATAATTACAAATATTATCCTTAAGATACTCTGAAAATAAAATGATGTTGGAAATGAAAATAACGAAGACGTTTCTGAAAAATAGGATTTTCTTCACTTTCTGCATTCCAAAAAGAGTTGATTTTATTGTTGCTTTCAACTTGCGGAATTTCATTTAAAAACCAATCTATCAACTTTCCCTGGATTCCGAAACTCCACATCTGGTGACTAATCTCGAGCAACTTGTCACATAGTATTAGCAAATTGTTCAATTTCATGTAGAAGGTAACGATGATTCGGCATCCCGGAAAAAACAACATTGTTCTTTTCCAACAAGTATATTAAGTCATCCTTTCTACAAAGTACAATGCAAAAACTATCGCTTGCAATTATCGTCATTTCACAGTAGTCTATTGATATCTGAATTACGATCTGATTGATGGATAAGGTTTTACTCAGAATTGGGAAACTAAGATACTACATCATTTAAGTCATCGTATTAAGGGAGATTATACACACAAAACGATACATCATAGTGAATTCATTGCAATAATACATTATACACTACGTAGCTGTGTGATTGCAGTGATTTTTCGATTAAGTTTTAATTTCTTTGTTGAAATACAAAACATCCACAAAGTCTTTCAAACATATACACAACAATGAGGACAACTTTTGCAAAAACTTCTTCTTTTATAAAATCTGCAGGATGGAATCTACCGTAAAAGCCGTTGACGGGGATGAAAATTTAAAATCTTCTGAAAACTAAAAAAATACCCGTCTTGGAGTGGATTCAACTCAGGATCAACGTTTGATTCAGTTGGTGATAGCATCCTTGAAGCAAGTCTTGATCTTGTTGAGGACTGCCCAGCAAGGGAGATAACTAGCATCTGCTTGGAAGTTGTGGTCTGGGGTCATCCTGCAGAAGTTCAGACACTTCTCTCCGGCACTGGTATTGTGGACCTTGTTTCTTCTGCAACAGGGAGTGTGATCTCCGTCTTGAGCAGCACAGGAGAAGAGATCCAACCCGTTGGATTGGGGACATGAATCAGTACCGAGGAACATTCCTGTGAGGATCTTTTTCGTCAAGACGTCGAAATTGCATCTGGATTCACAGGTCTTCGCAACGTTTTTATGCTTGCAGCAGGAAAGGAAAAAGGAGTTCGGATCACGCTGGAATGTTTCAATCAGATTAATGGAATCGGGGTGGGAAGTCTCGCGAGATCTAGATGAGACAAGAACAGGTTCTAATTCTGGATTCGATAGGACTGGATAATGGGCTTGGAAATTAAAAAACGATTTAAAAAAGTGATAGTTAATGGACGAATACTGGTTAATCTATAGAATAGATAAAAAACAGGAATCCATATGAGATCAAAAGGAAAGTTTTGATCGGAAATCTATTTTAAAGCCTGAGCAGACTTAAAAGTTCAAAATATTGGAAATTTCGATCTCAAATGGAGCACTATAGATTCTATATTCGTTAATTAACTTATTTTCTTCCTTTGGAAACTTACTTTTCCTGAGGAGAGGTGACTGACGGGGGCTGGAGCAGGAACAGATCTTCTGGGAGCAGGTGCAGAGGGTCTCTGAACTCCACGAGTAACTTGGGGAGTTCTGTTCACATGGGAAGCTGAGACCACTCTTCTTGTTGTAGATGAAGGTCGATTGACGAGTCTCGTTCTAGAGATCGGTTGAACCGCCTTCGTGGAGGTGAATCGACTAGGGGACGGAGGAGGGAGATCAAAAGCGATTTCTTCTTCAGTGGAGATTTTCTTGGGGGGAAGGGGGTTCTGGGGTTGAGGAGTGAATTGCTGTTGTTGAAGTTCTTGTTGCTGCTGTTAGGTTGCTGTTGGAATTGCTGTTGTTGAGGTTGTTGTTGGAACTGCTGTTGTTGAGGCTGTTGTTGGAACTGCTGTTGTTGCGGCTGTTGTTGGAATTGCTGCTGTTGAAATTCTTGTTGGGGATAATATTGTTGGGGATAATACTGTTGGGGATAATACTGTTGATTGTAATAGTACTGCTGTGGATATTGATAAACCTGTTGGGCATTAGCTCCTAAAAAATAAAAACATTTATAAATTTTTTCGACAATACTTTTTAAAAATTATTTTCATCGAAAAAAGAAAATTTCCAGAAACTTTAAAAAAAGCCTTTTCTCGAAAAGAAAATTTCAAAAAGTACAGTAAACCTACCGATAATGTAAATGATAAGCAAACTCGTTATTCTCCTCATTTCAGAAATTGATGAAAATAAAAGAGAAATCTTCAAATCGTTGATTTTTGTTCAAAAGTCTGCGTTTTTTAAGTTTTTTACGTATTTTACGTATTTGAGGAGGCGGAGTCGACGAAAAGCGATTTCTTTGACTATCCGGTCTTTCATGGTTGTCACTTCAAGCACCGCTAACCGAACCCGTTTTGTGTCAACTTTGGCCAAAACATTGGCATAAACTCCAGGGATCGATGAATATCCATATCCAGTTTCAGATAAGATCTTCGAATCAATGAAGTCCGATGATGGGAACTATACCGAACTTACTTTCACTCGAAATCGATTACTGTTTTAAAGTTGGTCTTCTTCGAGACAAATCTTTTGTCATCATAATGAAAGGTCAGAACTATTGTAGTTCAAGACTCCAAAAAATTGTGCATTTAAAGATCAAAAGATGCAAGTTTTTTATTTTTTCCATTCCTGTTTGATTTTCAAATTAGAAGGAATCGTGAGCCAAGGTCGCGTTTCCGGTTATCCTGAAAATTGTTCTGGAAGGTAGAATCCAATTAGGAACTAAATGGGTTATTCAAAAAGTGAATTCTAGTTGCTAATCAAATTTCAAAGGGCATTCGTATATGAAAATATTTTTGTAGACAAAATTGGAAAATCCCATTTTTATGCACAAAAATTCCTCAAAATTTTATCTTTATATACAAAATCGAAAATTCCTATTCATATATAAGATTTTATTTTCACGTACAAACAAGGATTTCATTTTTGTATGGAAAATCAAAGAACTTTTTAAATTTCTTTAAAAATCGACTCTTCACTTTAGAAACCTCATATTCTAGATTATTTGAAAACCGAATTTTAACTCCTGATTCGAAAATGGAGGCCAATTGTACAAAAAAAACATTTTTATATATCGACCTCTTTCGAAATCAACTTTTTTATTACTTGTTTATAGTACGATCGGCAATATAAAAATAACATGTTTAAGTAACTCTCTGGTTTTGAAGAATTGATATATGAAAAATCCCCAAAAAAAGTTTTTATATTTCAATTCTCCTCAAAATTAAGCTTTATTTTTGTTAATAATATGATAAATATTGCGAAAACAATGTACCAAATCTACTCTTTGATTTTAAAATAATTCATGTATGATTTTTCCAAAATTTAGAATTTTCATGTATGAATTTTCTTATAAATGAACGATTTCGTCCTTATCATTGAGTCATTTGTTTTTCGACCCTATTTTCAAGCTCATTAATCGCCTCACCGACAACAATCTGATTTTGTCCAATCTTCCAAAAGCCCAAAACTGGATTGGAAATTACGCTTCTCTGTCGCCGTTGCGTCTCTTCCTTGCACAACCTTCAATTGCAGTCGGATCGGATCAAGCAAAAGGCCCAGGGAGTCAGAATTTATCTATATTGGATTCAATTCCATTGCAGTCTAATCGGATGGGATCAAGCAGAACATCAGGGAGTTAGAATTTATCTGCACGAATTAATGCATACTACACTACACATTAGTGTGTTAGAACAATTTCAATGCATCATTTCCCATAGCAATATGTACTATTATGATGGAGCACTAATTATTTCCCATGTCCTTGCACAATAGTACGGTGCATCACTGTGTTGTTTATCGTACATTTGTATATTGATACGTGTCAATCACCATCTTCGATTAATTCGACGTATTAACACAATATATCAATCATTATTTCCTATTAATTCAGTGCGTTAATGACATACAAAGCGCTGTTTTCAGCTAATTCAACCTATTAACCACTATTTCTAATTAATCCGATGTCCTGATATGATGTATCAATCACTATTCTCCGTCTGTCTGAGAATAGGAGTAGTTTGAATACACCGATGTATCATATAGTTGCGTAATTCTCTGCATGTTGTTGCAATCAGATCAAGGAGAAAATCCAAGGGAATCACTTTATCTATAAAATCTACTTTGAGATACTGAACAATATAACCCGTAAATTTTGAACCTAAAAGACTTCAAAAACACAAAACTACAAAATCGAAAACGAACGATTAATATGCACAGAAATTTAAATAAGAAAATTCCCGAAAAATTTCGATTCATCACAGAATTTTTTCGAACAGAAACTTTTTTCGATGAAAGAACAAGCAAATCTTTTGAATCCGGAATCCATGTCGTAGGACCAAGGTTGTCCCACGCTACAGTAACTAAAAAACCAAATTAACTCGTCATTTAATTTTTTCAAAAATCAACCTCGAAAAATGTTGACAATTATTTCTTCTGATGTCGTAGATCAATTTCTTTTGGCTTTTTTGGATTTGTCTCGCTATGGAGACTATCTGCCTTCCTGATCTAACAGCCAGAGGGTAAATTACTTTGTAGATTATCGGAGTTATATCTGAATTCGGTTCGTAGTCGAGATTACTGTAGACAAAATCGATCCAATTATCACTATGGACTCTCCCAGGACCAAACATAACATTTCCGAGAGAGTCGTCCGGGCTTACTATAATTTAAAAAGTTAGAAGATAAAGAACAAAATTGAGGGATTTCGCAGGAAAAATATTTGAGAGATAATGCTCTGAATAAAAATTGAAAATAAACTCACAATCAGCCATAAAATGAAAAACTTTTCCTCGACCGGCGTAGATCCCGGAGTGATAAAAGCCAACATTCAAAGTTCGACATTGAACAAAGATTTCATCTCCCGGATTCAAGTAGTAGTCCGGATCACACATGACATAATGGGGAAGACGGGTGAGGGAAATCAGGTCCCTCGTCAACAGGATAGTATCGCCGCAGGGGAGTCCGTAGTTGTAGTCAATATCCAAATTCTTGCTTTCCAAAATCGCGGCGACACAGGCAGAATATTCCACAGCTTCATAGTAAGTCATTTTTTTGTTATTAAGTTTAATATGGAAGATCTGAAAATAAAATCATGCTATCGCAAAACTAAAAAACTACAAGTCTCGAGGACTTGGGAAACATGAAGTATTTCCAACTCGGAAATCTCCACTGAATCATGGAAAATAATTCGAAAAAAGTTAAATTTTGGCGATACATGGTTGAATGCAAAATTAAATTCTTTAGCGAAATGTGAACAAATGCCAATTAAAACTTTTGCTAATTTCCAGAATTCTTTCAACAGGAATTTTTTCCAATTTCCAAAATCCTTAGTTCGAAGCATTTTAAAAATTACATTAGTTTTACAAGCATGGTTTTTATAAAGTCAAAAAAACTAACTTTTCCATTGTATCTGGACTTTACAATTAAATTGACGTCGAATTTTTGCAGCAGCTTCGTCTTGGTGATTTCTAGACGAAATTCTTGATCAAGACCAGTGATGCCTTTCCTGCATCTTCCTCCGGACATGACAATCCTAAAAACTTTAATCAATATGACATCAATATGGACATCAAATAATCAGTTGACGTAAAAGGTACTTTTAAAGGAGATCAATCTGCCTTATCGGAGGAGTATGAGCGTAACTATTGATAAAAACAATATGAATTCCTGTGATTTTGTACAATTAATACAGGAATCGAAAAACAAATCTTTCGAAAATGTTTAACTTTTACGACCGAGCCTCCGATGACCAATCGTAAAGCAAATACAAACGATTCAGATGTGGGATGATCGCGAAAGACAGGCTATACAATAACATTACAAATAAAAGATGAAATCTAAACTTCAAAATTTAAAAACCTAAAAAATTAAATTTCAGACATCGTCGGCACGGCCCGGCATATCTGAAACAAAAAACAGTTTTGCCGCTTTTTGTTTATTTTCGTTCTAAGAATACAATTGACAGACCAGTTTGTTCTGGTCGTTTGAGTGCAAAAAAGATAAAACTATCTTTGTAGAATGTGAATTTCTCTGAAAAAATATCCTTTGTCAGGAAAATGAGTAATAAATATCTTCCTTTGATAAAAAAGGCTTATGATTCCTATAAGATCCATCGGAGCACTATGATGAAAGCTGCTGGTGCTGTAAGGAATACTGATTTTTATGAAAATTTATTTTTTTCCTTTAGTGTCGAGTTGTGGATGTTTCTGAAGGCAAGTTGAAGCTCGAATTCGATGTCACGGAAGAGTACGTCGATATTAATCAAACTCTACATGTGAGTTTTGCTCTTCTTGAATGAGTTGGAAAACTATACGAGTTTTGTGAACAAGTTTTATGTCAACTTTTTGTTTGTTTTTATATAAAATTATGTTACTTGGTTTTCCAGGGAGGTTGTATTATTACTCTGGCAGATGTAGCGACGATGAATGCTCTCGTGGCGACTCCACGAGGGATGAAGGCCGTCACCATCGATTTCAGTCTCGCGTGGGTTTCTTTTCCTCGGTTTTATATATGGGAACCAATTGTTTATAATTTATATATAAAAGTAAAATTCTAGATCAACTTCTCCGGCTAAACTTGGAGACAAAGTTGTCATCGATGCTGAAATAGTGAGATCCGGGAATAGAATTGCTTTCACGAGAGCTTTTTTCTACGAGAAAGTAAATCAGACGCCTGTGGCAGTGTTCCACCACACCCTCGCTTTTCCTCCTGATTCTTCGAAAAACCAAATTTCGCCAAATGGGTAACGGCAAATTTAAGAATTATCGAAAGTGCACTTACGTAGGAATAATAAAGATTACACTTGATTTTTTGCTCATGTTTGAAATCGGTTTTCATTGATTTCCGTATTTATTCTTTAAAATCAACTCTGAGATTTTTAAATGTTCATATTTCATCTTTATTTTTAATCATTTTAAACTTGTTTTTAAACATGTTCGGGAATGAGTTAATCTTCTCGAAAAAATATGAACTTTAAAATCGATGCCTAGAGTTCGGTCACAAAATTCGTACGTGATCATTGATCTATTTTTCTAGCTTTCGTTTTAAGTGAGAAATTCAAGTAGGATATTTATAAAACTTAAAGAACACATTTAGGTAGTGTATTTAAGTAACATGGCTAACAGTGCGAAGTACCTTTCGATTGTCAAGGAACTTTTGAAATCATACAAGGATGTCAAAAATTTCCAAAGAGTTGCTGGTGGGGTAAGTATAACCAGATTTTGCTTTTATTTCCACTATTTTGTTTTTATTGTTTGAAAACTTTTCCAGTGCCGTGTCCTGGAAGTTACTGAAGGCAAAGTCAAGGTTGAATTTGATGTCACGGAGGAACTCACAAATCCTTTCGGTACTCTTCATGTATGTTGTTTAAGATTTAGAATTATCTTTGACTATTGAGAATGTACTTTAGGGAGGATGTACTTCTACTCTAGTTGACATCCTGACGACACAAGCTCTCATAGCAACTCCAAAAATGCAGCCTGGAGTGACTGTCGATCTGAACGTCTCGTGAGTGTAGTTTGTAGTGATTCCTATTGATCTATATAAACTTATGTGCTCTCATTTTAGGTGTCTGGCGGCTGCGAAGCTTGGCGAAACGGTTATTCTGGATGCAGAAGTAATAAGATCAGGGAGATCCATAGCTTTTACGAAGGCCAGTCTCTACCGTAAGACGGACATGACCCCAATCGCCACGGCTCTTCATACGAAAGCTTTTCCACCCCAGAAAAAATGATCAATTTATTGAATGTATTAACCTAGGCGAAAAATATGGGAATTTTATTTCTAGGAAATTACTGTTTATATTAGTGTTGGTATTAATATGAGCGTTATTACGCCTGAATATTTGTTTCCTGGATAAATTTTTGGAAATTCGGAACGTTGTTTTCAGTCATGACTACAGTAAGACAAGGCGGTGGGAAGTTCCTCGAGACTGTCAGAAGGTATTGGGCTCGACAAGGAAAAAACTGGGACACAAATTTCATGAGATACAGTAAAAGAGTAGGTTTATTATAAATAACTTGTTTTATTTTTATCTTGATTTCTCAAGATTAGTTGGAGATTTATTTTCATTTTAGTGTGAAGTGATTTATGCAGAGCCGAATCATCTGAAATTCGAGTTTCCTGTTACAAACGATGTCCTGAACACTCTAGGATCGCTCCACGGAGGTTGTACAACCACTCTGCTCGAAACTTGTATGAGCATAGGACATTGGTCCATCGATGAAACTGATCTTTCTAATAGAGGATCTACAGTAGATATGCATATTCAGTTAGTTTTTGAAAAGTTTAAGAATTGTAAAATAATTATAATTTGAAAATTTCCAGGTTTTTAAATGCGGCGAGAGAAGGAGACGTGTTGGTGATTGACGTCCAGACAGTGAAAACCGGGAAAAACCTGGGATTTTTCAAAGGCGAAGTTACTAGAAAATCTGATGGTGTTGTCATTGCTACCGGGTGTCAAACTTTGGCATTTAAACCGAAATTGTGAAAAATTTATATTTTTTATTTTTTTATACTTTTATCGACTTCAGATAATTTATAAATTATAGAGGATTCCCATAGATTTCCAATGCGATTTCGCTTTTTGTTTTTTTAATTTTTAATTTCTGATTTTAATTTTTTTAAAGAAATGGGTCTTATTCCGACAGATCCTCTAGAGTTCCACAAATTTTTACAAAAATATATCGACTCGAGAACTAAGTGGGATGATTGCTTTATGAAATACTGCAAAAGAGTAAGTCGAAGCTTTTCAAATATCTGTCATTTTTACGAATATTTTTAGTGCAGAATAGTTTCTGCTGAAATGGACCATACGGTATTCGAGTTCGATATCACCGAGGATGTCGTTGACGAGGATGGTTATGTTGCAAGAGGGGTGATAGAGGTGCTACTAGACACCTTGATGGGATTGGCATTCTGGGAGCCTTACAACAGGGGAATTAAATTCACAGGAGTGACTGCAGACATGTCTTTCACGTTAGTTTCAAATCTTGGTATTTTTCGAAGTTGAAGTTTTAGATTTATGGATAGTGCAAAGCTCGGTGATACCTTGGTTTTTGTGAACGATACCATAAAATCGAATGAATTCAAAGGATTTTTCAAAGGAGAAGTCTACAGAAAATCTGACAACGCCCTTATTGCCACTGGGAAGCAGACTTTGATCTTCAAAATAAGGTCGAAGATTTAAGTTTTGGATAAAAACTGATTTATTGACGATAGAAGTGGATTTAGTAGTATTTCTACTACTTGATATTTTTAGTTTTATTGTGTTTTTGAAATTTTTATTTTTTGAGTTAAAAAAATGACTCATGCTTCGACAGATTCTCAGTACAACAAGGAAAGTCTGCAAAAATATTTCGATTCCCAACACGATTGGAACACTTCTTTAATGAAGTACTGTAAAAGAGTAAGTCAAAATTTTCCGAAGATTTTTATTTTTAAAAATTTTCAGTGCAGGGTAGTTTCTGCCGGAACAACTCATACGGTATTCGAATTCGACATCACGAAGGACGTTGTTGACGAGGGTGGCTATGTTGCCAGGGGGACGGTCGTGACGATTATGGATTCTTTGATGTCCATCACCGTCTGGGGATCCCACATTCAGAAGAGGAATTACACGGCAGTGACTTCAGACTTTTCTTCGACGTTGGTTTTACATCTTTTATGATATTCTTGAAGTTGAAATTTTAGATTTATGGATAATGCAAAACTCGGTGATACTTTGGTTTTCGTAAATGATACTGTAAAAATGAGTGACTTCAAAGGGTTTTTCAAGTCGGAAGTCTACAGGAAATCTGACAACGCCCTCATTGCCACCGGAAAGCAGACTTTGATCCTCAAAATAAGTTCGAGGCTTTAAACTTTCTGGATAAAGACTAATTTATGAGCAATGAAAGTGGATTTAGTAGTTTTTTGCTACTTGATATCTCTGACTTTTATTTAGTAGTTTTAACTTCAACTGTTTTGAGTTTTAGAATTAACGCTAAGATGACAGAAGAAGGTCGAGGGGAGTTTTTCGAAGCTTTCGACAAATATTGGTCCTCAATAAAATGGGGTAATTTCCTTTTTAAAAATTTCTTGATAACTTTTTTCCAGAAGGATTCTACAGTTTATTTAACGACACTAAAGTAGTCTATGCAGAACCGGGTAGAATGAAGTTCGAGTTTCTCGTGACGGATAAGGTCCTCAACGGGATCGGTATCCTCCACGGGGGCTGTACGGCCACATTAGTAGACGTGCTTCTCCTGATGGTAGGATGGAAGCCGTCTGACACGACGAGAAGACAAGGAGGCGTTACGGTAGATATGACGATTGCGTATATGAATACCGCGAATCCCGGAGACATCCTCATCATAAATTGTGAGGAACTTCGATTAGGGAAAACTCTGAGCTTCTGTAGGGGCGAGGTCTACAGGAAATCCGATGGAGCGATCGTCGCAGCAGCACAACAAACATATGCAATTTCTCCTGAACAGAAATCGAAATTATAATTTTCATAACATTGGATAAAAAATTCTATCGGATATTGATTGCTGTTTCAAGGCGTGAGATAAATCGCTTGATATCTGTATGGTGTACATAGTAGTATATCATACACATTATGTGTACTGTATACATGATATCAATCCACTTAGAAAATCATTTTCAGCAATATCCCAGTAATAGCAATGATCTTTCAACGTGGTAACTTGAAGTACTTTGAGGCACTTCAGAAGTACTGGAAAAACCGGCTTATCTGTACAGGGTTCCAAGAAATTCTAACCCATTGTGAAGTTGTCTATGCAGAGCCGGGGAGAGTCAAGTACGAATTTCCTGTCCTTCCGATCTACAGTAATAATCTCGGGGTTCTTCATGAGGGTTGTGCTTTCACTCTTCTGGA
>VOSG01000739.1:0-11929 GCA_009761265.1 Halicephalobus sp. NKZ332 | reverse complement strand
AAATAAGTGTTAGTCTTAACTGGTTGGTCTGAGTAATATTAACCTTGAGCATAGTCGTCTTGGAATTCGAGCACAGGTTCTCCTCTAGGCCCAAAGAACTTTTCTATTTCCTCAATTCCATCCATCCTGCATCCGAGCATTCCGACGAGTCTGTTTTTTTCATCGAAAGCGATCAAGCTTAGTTTCTGGTTGAGTATGCTTCTCGTTCTTTCTCTGAACATCGGGATTATTTCTTCCACTGTTGCCCCTGGAAAAATTTATTGTTTGATTCAATAATATATATCAGTTTAATATATGAAAGCATATTTACCGAGCTTGATAAAGAGGGAATTGGTGTTGACGAAGCCTTCACATATTTGGGAGGCTATGGTTTCGAGGTCTTTGATGTCGGCTTTCTCGACTCTCACAGATCTTCCGGATTTCTTCATCTTCCAATCGGATAGGACAATTTCTCTTTCTCCCTTTCTCTTATCGATGATGAACTCTGGAGACCAGGAGGATTTGTTTTTCGAAATAGATTGGATACAAGCGAATCTTCGAAGAAGAGACATTTTTCATATATGGAAATATCTCAGAGAGAGATAACAATCGATCAATGTACCAGAAATAAACCGAACTGAATGGGACTGTTCCGATCGGTCAGTGCTCGATGATCCCTGCTGATTGGAGAATAGTTTCATTTCTATACTATCGAGTACTCCATATACTAGTTCAGGAAATATTTCCTTGACAGATTACCCCGCTTCCATCCTAAGGATGTATCTTATCCAAATTATGCTGATCATTCAGTGCTCAACGAAGAATAATCTTATCCTTATCTTCTCTACTTTAGATACAATTTTAAGACGGATTTTATTACAGAATTATTAATCTTTGTATTAAGAATACTGAATGATGGATTTACTCAAAACAAGTCGTTCTGATCGTTCTATATTCAGTAATCTTTTAGAAAATAATTGTATTTTATATATCAATATCACACGATACTGTCGTATACACTATTATATATTACCATCATTATACATTAATATAACATGCTGTATTTTCAAAGACATATTTTAATATAGTTTTCTATTTCTCACGTACTCGTAGTCCGTTTCAAGATAATTTTTTTCGATAAAACTCGTTTTTTCTTGTTTTGCCTCTCGAAGAGAAAACAAATCGCATTTTTATTCTTGTTTTTTTTTCTAAAAATTTATTTCTCTATCGAAGTCCTCTATTTTTGCGGGTTCATGCTCCAAATATGATGCTAGAAGATCGACGATACAAGTAGGATACCAGAAAAATCGATTCTGTAAGTTTTTATATATGAACTTTTATTTTCATTTTTTAATTTCTCTTGTTTACTAACTTTTCGAAATAATTCTTGTTTTAGTGTTTTGTCGATGGCCACTGATAATAGGGAAGCTTATGAAATCAAAGATAGTATGAATCGAAAACCGGGATATGTCGACTTTTTTTGCGGCTGGTCCGCGGGATGTATCGAGACGATGATTTTGTATCCTCAAAACAAGCTGATTTTTCGACAACAACTTTTTGGAGTAGCTGCGAATGAAGCCATACGTCAGGTTTTTCTTTCTTAATGGGATTTATATATGAAGAAAGTTTTTAAGCTGAAATCGGAAGGCTTAGGGTTACTATACCGAGGACTACTGCCGCCACTGTTGATGAGGACGACGACGAGATCGATCATGTTTGGAATGTACGACAAGTACCAGTATCTACTCGGATGTTCCAACGAGAAAATGGGAATCAGATACAGTCTGACGTTGTGTCACGCCCAAGCAGCTTTTCTAGGTACGTTTTTGCTTTATGTGCGTTGAAATTTTCGGAAATTCGTATTTAATTTTTGTATCTTTGTTATTTATTTTCTTGTTTTAGCCGGTGCTACAGAGGCCTTACTCTGTCCCTTGGAACGGGTCCAGACCCTCCTCCAATCGAATGCCTACCACAAGGACTTTCGGAACACCAAAGGTGCTTTCATCCATGTCAATAAATTCGGTCTGAAGGAATTCTATCGAGGATTTTCTCTGATAGTATTTCGTAATGGAACCAGCAACGCTTTATTTTTCACTCTCAGAGAACCTCTGAAGCACGGTATCCTCGACAATGTTCCTGCGAACAACAGAAACAACATTCTGAATCTTCTCGCAGATTTCGGATCCGGTGCTGTCTTAGGGGCCTCGATTTCGACCCTGTTTTTCCCAATTAACGTGGTCAAAACGAGGATGCAATCTACTTTAGGAACCCAGTTTTTGTCTCCTCTGGCTGTCTTTAGAATCGTCTGGAAGGAAAGAAATGGATCCGTAAAAGAACTTTTTCGAGGCGTTCATCTGAATTTCACGAGGTCCCTGATGGCTTGGGGAATCACGAATACAGCTTTCGAGTTTTTGAAGAGATGTTTCGAAAAAAAAACGGGACTAGAATAGAAATAGAAAAATATTTTTAGAGGTAATATTAATAGTCGTGTGTAATATAGGTCTGTGAATTTTTTTCTCTCGATTTTTTACATTTTTTTACAAATTGATAATGTCACGTGCAAGAGAAATGAACAAAGGAAAGTCCCCGATGTAATTCGAAACCTAAGGGACAACCTTGCCTATGGCAGTCCCGGGAATCTTCATTGACTAAATGAACGTTTATATTTTCTTTGAATATGTTAAAATTTCTGGATTTTGTTTTTCTCTTTTTAAACTTTGATTTTTAAAGTTTTACTTTTTTGTGCTTTTTTCGGATTTAAAAATTACTGGTTTT
Organism: Halicephalobus sp. NKZ332; assembly: GCA_009761265.1. Lineage (NCBI taxonomy): Eukaryota > Metazoa > Nematoda > Chromadorea > Rhabditida > Panagrolaimidae > Halicephalobus > Halicephalobus sp. NKZ332. The sequence continues at coordinate 9,175 of VOSG01000739.1, read as the reverse complement.
CTTGCAAAAACTTTCAAGTATTGAATTTTTCAAATTTAAGTTAAGAAATTCTTATTTCTTTAAATTTTTAACCTTGGCTTTTTGTTTGAAAGTATTTTAGAAATTCTAGAAATCCGTGGGATTTGATGGATGAAGTGGAAAAGACAAGTTCCGGGATAAATGGCTCCGAAAATGCCAGATTTGTTTTTGGAACAAAAGACATGATTGGTTATTCTCATCCTGGGGTCATTCTTCATCCTGGGTATTCAGCTGGAAGTATTACTATTGCTGGTCTTGTTGTTATTGGACCTCAGGAATGAGTGTTTTTACGAAATTTCCTCGACACGGATTTATCGAAATTAGAAGTTGTAGAAATTATGAGTCGGATTTCTTGTGAAATTGTCTCGGAAAGAATTTTTAGAAAATCCCAGGATCCTTTATTGCAATTATTTGAGGTTTCTGTCGGATTCTAGATTGTAGTTGAAGGAAACTGAAACTAGATGTTGACGAAACGCGGGTTCCATTACTTTTTATTCTCTCGCGAATAGCAGTGGATAGTAATTATCATGTCATTATGGAAATCAGAAATAAATGTTCTCGTGTTCTTGTCTGAACATGGATTTCTAGAATTTAACACTTCATATGTGAACTTATAAATCAAAAACAAAGTCATCATGGTTTCGAAATTGTTTCGAAAGAATTTCTAAAATGCTATTTTCACATATGAATTTCGAAATCTTTTCGAAAAAGTTCCTAGATCCCTTGGTTTCAGACGTTAATTCTGAGTACTCTCGTCGAATAGTGAAAGATGATTGTCTCTAAAAGTGCCAAAATGAAACAAGTTGCCGAAACCGGGACTCAAGTAGGAAGATGGATGAGCTTGGTGCTCCTGGCATTAGTTCTTTTTCAATTTTGCGCTTGCTTCCGGACTAGGGCGTTTTCTGAAAAATTATGTCGAATTTCGTCTTTGTTGGATTCAAACATTCATCTCTTTCTCAAAGGCGGGCCTTCGATGGCCAACAGGGGAGTCGTTAGGACATTGCCTAAGGGCATGATACTTTTGGATCCAGGTTTTATTGGTTTTCAAAGTTTTTATTTTCCAGACCCAGGTTTTATTTTTTTAAGATATATTTTATTTTTTGAGATATATATTTTATTTTTTCAGATATAGATTTTATTTTTTTGGGATTTAGATTTTTTGAAATTTGATAGTTACTGAAAAAGCTTTAATCTATTTTTGGGAAACCTAATTAAAAACCGGGTAGTATTTTGTAATAAAAATCATTTTAATTAAGTTGGAGATTTGAAACAATTTATGGCACATTTTACGGTTTTCGAAACGAACATCCAAAATACTTTGTGGATTTCAGTCAAGTAGTTTTCTTGGAGAATTGAATAAAATAAAAGATTTCTATATTTGTTGAATTTAAAAAATAAAAGCTGTTATTTAACAATAGAAGTAACTTTTTAAATATTTTATAATGCGTAGGGTTTTAATTCAGAACTCACTTCGTAAATCCAGTTAAATACATTTCTTTGGAGAATGGAAGAAAATGGGAAATTGTTGTATTTCGTAAGTTTTAAGAGATGGAAGTTATTATTCCACAATAGAAGTAACTTTTTGAATATACGAATTGTAAGACGTTAATTGAGAATCCATTATTTACATTAGTTCAATATTGTTTTCTTCGGGTGAGAAAACCGAATAAAGTGGGACATTTTTATATTCAGTGAATTTTAAAAAATGAGAGTCATTATTTAAACATGGAACTAACTTTTTGGAATATATGTGTCTTATTTTAGGACTTATAATATATTCGTCCTGAATTTATTACTTAATTAACTCCTCAATATGACCTCATTCTGTATTTCGAAACTTTCGTGGATTATCTTATTTAACAAACATTTGAAGGAAAAGCTAAATTTATTTTTGAACTCTATCAAAATAATGTGGAATTCTTGTTAAAGGTTTAATGTTATTGAGTTTACTTCCTTTGTAGGACATAAACGTAAAAGTTTGATTTTATCAAATTTATTTTTCTCCAAGATATTATTATCGAAACTTTATTATGATCGAATTTACTTTCTTTGTGGAGGCATTTACGTTGAAATCTCACTTTATCGAATTAATTTTCCCAGGACATTATTGTTAAAAAGTTAATTTTATCAAATTCACTTTCTTTGTGAGCCCCTATTGTCGAAATTCCTACTTTCATCAAATGTACTTTTTTCATGAGACTCTATTGTTGGAAATTTCCTTCAATGGGGTTAATTTTCATTCCGAAAAAGTTGTTAAAGTTTTACTTTTATCGAATGTGTTTTCATCGTGAAACCAATCTTCTCGTTCAGTCACTATCCGTGGAATTTCGATTTCAATTATTTTCCAATTATTTTAATGCTCCGAAAATAAAATGTTATTTCACTTCCCATGTTAAAAAAACCATTATTTTCTATTAAATTTTCCCCTGGAATTTTCCGTTTTCTTTAAAGAAGTTTAAAAAATTAAAAAAGGATTTTTAATTTCGAAAACTGAAAAGAATTGAATCCCAAAAAACTGAAAATCCTTAACAAAAACTAAAATGACCAAAAAAACTTCGAAAAAGAATAAACCAATCAACTAGGATGGGGAGAGGGGGTAAGGACATGGGGACCCCAGTTCCGGCCTCGAGACAAAATAGATTCATTTGTTTTTCAAATTTTTTTTCGAATTTTTTTACTCATTTACATGGAATTAACTTTTCGAAAATCCGAATTTTCCCGAAAAACAACTGAATTAAATTTTTTTCTTCTGGTCTGTGGCTTATAAATGGAATTATGGGGGTGATTGGCAAAGTGGTCATTTCTGCTAAATTGATATCTTCCAGAAAAACAAGATTTTAGTAAAGCGGTCATTCCCCCGTATTAATATTATCTGGAAATTGTATCCTCAGCAAAGTGGTCATTTTCGTCATATTGATGTTTTCTAGAAAACCAAGGTCGTGGAAAGTCAGTTCGTGAATTGAATAAGAATAAGGTCCAAACTTTTAATCTCTCGATTTATGGAAATTAAGTAGATAGTGCTAAATCTAGAAATTTTACTAGTTTGATTTTTGAAATTGACTTGATGTTGACTATTTGGAAAATTTAGTATTTATAACCGTTGAAATCAAGTAGACAGTGAGCACTTGGGAAAAGTTGCTATCTTAATTCATTAATATTAACAAGATGTCGACTACTTGACAAAAGTCGTCATCTAAATGTGTATAAAAGCTGACTACATAGTGACTGTTCCGAAAAATTACTCCTTTGACCTATCAAGATTAACTAGTGATTGTCTCGAAAAAATAATTATCCAGCTGTATATAGATATTGATTTAATGTTTATTTTTGGAACTGTTGGGAATTTAGCAGTCACTATTTGTAAGTATCCCTAGTCCTCAGAATTAACACAACCCAAAAAAGAACACTTTATGCAAGTTTTTGCAGTTCTCTACTTTTACTTTTCCTCACCAAGTTCTAAAATTGAGTTTCCGAAAGTCCTTTTGCGCGACATGTTTTCAAAATCCCGTTTTCCCCTTTACTTCGTTTAAATTCTAAACGCGGTTGTCTCCAGAATTCCAAAATTCTAGGACCCCAAAGCTCCAGAACTCTGAAAACTAAAAACTCCAGAGTTTCAAATAGATGGGACTTTTAATAAATTTAAAATTCTAATCTTAGATACTAGAGTTCAGGAATTTTGGAAATAAAACATAAATTCTAAAAATTCCAAATACTTCCAAAGATTCTAAAATTCCAAATTTTCAAATTTCCGGAATTCCAAAATCCAGAGATTTTATAGTTCCGGGAATTTCAGAATGAGGATTTCTATAAAAATTATTCATTTTTGAATAAAATATTTTGAAAAATCTCTCTCCTCGTGTTTTTCAAAAAAATACAGAATTTTGAAGATTTACAAAAACTTGTTACTAATTTTCTCATGTGGATTTTGAAGGTTTTTTATTTCCCACTTTTTAGTCCTCTTATTTTCATATTTTCTGTTTTCTACATTTCCGTAAAAAAGTTTCCTAATGTAAAATTTCTAAATTTCCACCTGCCATATTAGATTTGGTGTCTGACTATTTTTTCCATTAAATATGGCTCTGGGTACCGCGACTGTTGATTTCGGATTTTTAAGTCTAATTTTAAACTAATTTTAGAATTCAAAAATTAAATTTGGCCCACATATTTAAAAGTTCATATTTATTTAATATATATTTGAATTCCCAAGAGTTCATATCTAATCGATGTGTTGTATTTTCGAAAGGTCACATTTAGTTTCCTATAGTTCATATTCAAATCTTTAAAAGTTTATACTTAACTTAATCGATATATATTTAAATTTCTAAAGGTTCATAGTCGAATTTAATTAATTCATATTTGAATTTTTAAGAATTCATACTTAATTTGAACTCTTCAGAATTAAAGATTTTTTTAATTCCAAATTGAACCAGACTAATTAAGAATTCGAAAAATATTGGAAACTTACTTTCGACAAAACGTCAAACCTAAAAAGTCCGAAAAATCAAGTTCGAGAAAAATTGATTTTTTATTTAATTTAAATCAACTACTGAATTTTTTTATCACCGGGAATTCTCCAAAATTATGGAAGATTTTTTCTCCAAACCTTTATGGAACATTTTTCTCCAAAATTATTGGAAATTCTTCTCCAAAATTATTATCGAGAATTCCTCTCAAGAATCGGATATTCTATGCATCAATGAGAATTTTGCCCGAGGCGTCAAAACTCAAGACTTCCATCGACAGAATTTTTTGTTTTTTATTTTCGGAAAATTCCCACTTGGCAAAAATCATTTATTTTTCTTTAAACATTACATTTCTTAAAGACTTATGTTTTTATTTTTCCAGATCTACTTTTTGAATATTGTTTTCGTGTTTTTTGAATTTATGTTTCTTTGTTTTTAAACATAAGCCTTCCAGAATGGAATCCGGAGGAAAAAAACGATTTCGACAACTAGTTCCCCTTTTGACGGCCTCCTTCGTCGACCTGGCTTCCAGTTCCTACGAATCCAGGAATTCATGGAGTCCCGAGTCTAGAAACTCCTGGAATTCGGAAAACAGGAAACTCACGGCTCAAGAAAGGAGTCCGGTCCAGGGGAAGGGATATTACTATGGTCAGCAGCCCTTGGTCCACACGTTCGAGACCCAGGCTTCCTGTATGAGGCGATGTACACTTTCTTGTGTCGTCCAGAATGTCGAGGACCTCATGATGCCGAGGTGGATCTGCCCTCAGGTACTTTCTTATTTTGCAACTATTTCAAATCAATTTCACTAATGTTTTTAACTATCATTTCTGTTTCAAAATGACTAATTTCCTGATTTCTTTAAAATCCGTCGACATTTTCGAAGACATAGGTTTCGTAATTCCCCAACTTTACTCATTCTACTCATTTTTAAATCCAAGTATCTCACATAATTTCTCAAAACTATCATTTCCAGCAATCTTCCGAGCTCTCATCTCACCCAACGTCTACAGAATCCACGGACTACTTTGCCGCTTTTGACAACCAACTCCTCCTTCTGCTGGTTCCTCTGATCCTAATTTTGCTCATCGCTCTCGTCATCCTGTTAATGAGGAGGACTTCTCACAACGAGGACGAACTTGTTTAAAAATTCCCAGTGCCTTCCCAGAAGCCATTTTATCAGTTTACATAATTAAATAAATAACCGTTTTCAAACATTTCAATTTCGGTAAATCAAAATTAGCTCTTTCATTTACGGAGTATTCGGGAAAGTGAAAGTTATCACTTGGTTATTTAAAAAGATGTACAAAGCCGCTTGAGCATAAGGATTACCCCTTTCAATGGCTGACATCTCAAAAGCTGCAGAAGCAAAAAGTTGCAATCCCTCAAATAAATAGTAATAAAAATATTTCCAGTCAAGTTTAGTCACATCCACACATAGGAAAAGCACTTCAACACCAGCACGAGCCCTCGTCTGTTACGATCTGTCTGGGCTTGATCGGACCGATGTCGACCACTTGCTCTGCAAAACTCCCGTGAAAATTTATAAAACAGTCATGAGACTTACTGGCGTCATTTTGCTTGTCGACATCGATTCCGGGTAACGCACTCGCGATCCGTCGGAAAAGTTGTTTCACGTTGTATCCGGCCTTTGCGGAGGTCTCGATGAACATCACGTTCAACTCCTTGGCCTTCCTTTCTCCTTCTTCTGTCGACACTTGGCGTTTGTCTGCCAAATCGGTCTTGTTTCCGACAAGCATGATAATCACATCGCTACCACGTTCCGTTCTCACATCGTCGATCCATTTTGAAGTCTGATGGAAGGAATTGGAATCTAGAAAGCAGTTGTTTGAATAATAAGTGGGTCACGGTTAAGCAGAAGAATCAATAACGAGCTTTTTACAAACTGCAGAGAAAAGTTGGGAACTCACTGGTAATATCATAAACAACAACGGCGACAGTAGAGTCTCTGATGTAGGAGGGAATTAAAGACCTGAAGCGTTCCTGACCGGCAGTATCCCACAGCTGCAATCGGACCTGGAAGCGATATACGGATAAGCTCACTCATTAATCCACAACTCACTGTTCTGTCTTCCAGGTACATTGTCTTGCTCAAAAAGTCGATGCCAATGGTTGCTTGATATGTGTTGTCGAAACTGTCGTACATGAAGCGGGTAATCAATGAAGTTTTTCCAACTAAAAATTCAGCGATGAGTCAAGAAAGGGATTGGCAATTTTGAAATCCCGGACTTACCACTTTGTTCACCAAGAAAGACGAGCTTGAACTTCTTTAAAGGATTTCCAAAGTCAGAAGCCATCTTCTGAAATCCCCTGACGTAGAATTGATATATGGAAGAATTGAAAAATACGCGCCTCAGTCAGCTTCCAACACGAAAGCGTCAGCGGAAGAAAACGTCAAACAGCAAATCGGCCAGCAGGTTTTCGTCTCGAGAGTTCCCCAAGCCGGGAACGCCGCTGAGTCAACACCCGGCGTGGTCAGAGGACCATTCATTCTGTTTCCGGGTAAAAGTCTAGTTTTATTTTTCATATAAAGGGCAAAGTCCACTTATTCCTTTTCACTGATAAAAGTTGTGACCACTTTTTCCAAAAAATCTTCTCTCATTGGAGGACAAAGAATAAATCGCAACCCGGCATGTTTCTCTATTTTTCAGGTACGTTTAGTGTAGTCTCGGCCTCGTGTGCGACAGTTGTTATTGTAGATTTCCCCAGTCCCTCTAGATCGATGAGTGGCTATATCAGAGCCGTCTATTTCCCGAAATCCTTGAGCTTTCGATATTTCTAGTTTCCAGACTACGTTGATCAAAGTTTGAATCCAAAGTCTGTGGGAATTAAGTGTAAAATTCGGGGGGTTCCAAATCGACGGTCCTGTCTAGATCGATGACCGGCCTTGATTTGTGATTGATAATCATGCTACGTGTCTCTTTAAAAGTTTCCAAGTCACATATTCCTCCAATTTGTTTTCGACGCTTTAGTTTAATTTTTGTTTACCATTTTTATTGATTTTAGACGTTTAATATGGGCTTATTGGAAGACCGTTGGGATGTTTTTCAAATAAAAAATCTGCAAACCTGGTAACTATGATAAGATAACGGAATAGGTTCGAGTAATTGTTTTTCTTCATACTGACCTTGTTATGCACATTTGTTTCGCTTGTTCCACATATATCAATTCCACTCATTATACATATCAATCTTCTTCCATATGAGTCTCATTTCATATATTTACTGTTGGATGTTTTTACTTTGAGATATATTCAGGAGATTTTTGCACTAAATTCATCAATTCTTATGTCCTTGTTGAATACAAAGTATATGGACTGGAATCGACATAAACGATTGTTGTTGAAGCCATAATGGATAAAAATGGACTTTCGATACCGAAAATAACACCGAATGTCTGACTGATAAGAGAGGAATACATTTCGATCATCTAGAGATCTTCAGAATTCGGAATTATATTAATCCGAAGACGATTTTCTCGGAAAATGAAAATAACGAACTCGTTTTGTATTAATTTTATCTGTCGTGACGTGTATCGATCTAATTAATTCATAAAAATCCCTTTGCTTTTTCCAGATTCCAGTGAACTATGTTGGCTTCCTCTCTTTTGTCTCGTTCTGTCTTGGCCGTCGGTCGTCGAGCCTCATCGACTGCCGCCAATATGAGCTTCGACCTTCCTGACGAGATGAAAGATCTTCAACAAGCCATGAGAGTTTTCGTCAAGAACGAAATCGTTCCCACGGCTGCCCAATATGATAAGACTATGGAGTATCCTTGGGTAGTTTCCTTCATTTTTAAAATTGGATTTAATCTTTTATTTTTTGTAGGAAATTATCAAGAAAGCTCACGCTGCTGGATTGATCAACTCCCAAATCCCCGAGGAATACGGCGGACCGGGATTAGATACTGTTGCTGAAGTTGTCTTGGGAGAGGCTTTGGGATACGGTTGTACAGGAATTGGAACGGCTTGTATGGGAAACGATTTGGCCACTGCCCCCCTGTTGATCGCTGCTAGTCACGAAATCAAGAAGAAGTTCCTACCTAGACTTATTGAAGAACCGTTAATGTCAGCGTATTGTGTGACAGAACCCGGAGCCGGTAGTGATGTGGCAGGGATCAGGACGAGAGCAGAGAAGAAAGGAGACGAGTACATCATCAACGGAAGCAAGATGTGGATCACGAATGGAGGAGTTGCCAACTGGTACTTCCTCCTGGCCAGAACTGACCCAGATCCCAAAGCTCCTGCTGGAAAGGCCTTCACAGCCTTCGCTCTCGATGCCGACAGTCCTGGAATCACCAAGGGAAGAAAGGTGAGTGTTCTTAATCCTTTTAATTATTAAATTTCATTTTCCAGGAGATCAACATGGGTCAGAGATGTTCTGATACTCGTGGAATCACCTTCGAGGATGTGAGAGTCCCAGCTTCTCAAGTTGTAGGAGCTCCAGGAGAGGGATTCAAGGTCGCCATGAAGACCTTCGACAAGACTAGACCTCTAGTTGCTGCTTCTGCTGTTGGATTGATTGGAAGATGCTTGGATGAAGCCACCAAGTACTCTTTGGAGAGAAAGACTTTCGGAGTTCCTATCATCCACCATCAAGCTATCCAATTCATCCTTGCTGACATAGCCACGAACCTCGAACTCTCCCGTGTTCTGACCTACAAAGCAGCCAGAGAAGT
>VOSG01000738.1:0-11937 GCA_009761265.1 Halicephalobus sp. NKZ332 | reverse complement strand
TGTCAAAAATAAACAATTGCAGTGTGAAATGACTATATAAATAATTATACGAATGTGAAAATGAGAATTAATAATGATTGTGTAATTATTTCGAAATAAACTTCTAAAAATTTCCAATGATCGTTATTATATGCTTACAAGAATGCTGTAGACAAACCTGCTAAATTAGCTCCTCAGGCTTTAGATATCATTTAATTAAGAATATAGACGACACTACTGTCAACAACTGTTTTCTAATTCTCTGATTTTTTTTAGAAATATAAGGAGAAAGTTGAAGAAGAATTTCTTTAATAATTGGGGAGAGTTTAGAATGATAAAATTTAAAATATTAATTTTTCTGATTTTAATTTATGACCATAAAATGTGTAGTAAAATACCTTGAATTTTTGGGATAGTTCAATTAACTATTTTTATTTAAATATTGATCGACATGTTGGGTATGTCTATCGATATCTACATCTTGAAGGCCTTCCAAATCACTTGATTTTTCCACTACTCTTCTTTTTCAAGAGAATCAATAGCTGTCTGCGTTGCAACATGAGTATTTCCTTCGTTTCTAGTTCTGATTCCTTAAAATCGAGGACAGGTTTCTAGAAAGAGGTTCCGGTAATCCAAAGTTCTATTTCATATTTTTTTAAATTTTTCAGAGTAATGATCTGGATGGTGGCAAGTGAGGGGTTGGTTTTCGTACCTCTTTGACCCACAAGAGCAGAATAAGAGTTGTCCTGCAAAGTTCTGATTAATTCTGATGTAATCACCACATTTACTGCAGATCCATCTTCTGGGTCCTTCAATGCATCCTTGTGGGCATTCGAACTCAAATAAAATAGAGTCGGGAGGAATTTCTGTCTTTTCAGCTCCTTCCATGTTGATAAATCCGAAGAGAATCTTTTTATTATTCTCGTCTACAATATACGCTTCATCTGTTTCTTTGTCATTAATCACTTCATAATTGCTGAATTTAGTTGTTCTACGAAGAGTTTGGACAACTTGTTTGTAGTCAGAAGGAGTTGCAATTAAAAATCCTCTGCAGTTGATCCATTTATTGTTTACTTCTATTGGGAACCAATCGTTCAATTCTTGCAGCCAAGGTTGTATTTCCCGCCAAGCTCCCGGAAGATAATTTCCTTCATCAATGGTATTTTCATACTCTATTGAGTATTTGATGTAATCAGTGTAACAGAAGAAAAGTCTCTTCAACACTGGATACATTTTTAAGAAATCATTCTTGTCCATATACCGATATTCCACTTTTGCCGTATCTAAATTTGAACAAATTTTAACGAATGGCCATTCTTCAGAATCCAAATTTGGAAGAATACCAGGATACCCAGCTTTCCCCATCTTAACTTCGATTTTCCGATAAGCACAGTAGAGGTATGAAAGGAAATATCCAAATTCTCGTTGATTATTAATGATAGTTTCTCGGGGTTCTTGAGTTAATTTTTCATATTCAAAACGGACGGGAATATCATACTGAACGTGTTTCCCTTCCTCCAGCTCACCCATGAACTGCATAAGTTCTCCTAAGGTAATTTCTCTAGCTTCATCATAGTTGATCAAAACTCTGCATATCGCATTGTTTTGAATTTCACTGAAGTTTCTTTCTTTAAATAGTGTTTTTATCTGAAAGGAATTATATCTATTATTTCTGCCAAGCGAGGAAATGAATATTGACAAAGCTCACCTCTATTTTTTCTTCTGGAAATTCTAATTTTGAGAAATATATCCTTAAATCCACGCCATAAAGAATTCTTTTAATAAAATGACTACAGTCAAGTGGGTACTGTGGAAACTTCTCAGATTCCTCTCTTCGTCTAGAAAAGTAATAATACACTGCCCAGTATTTATTGTCGTCAAAGATCATTCTGAAATTAAGAGCCTTTTTGCAACTCGGCTCCAAAAAGGAACTTATGGATGTCTGAAATGTCCACAATGTACTTAATCAATAAACAACAGGCTTGCCCAACAAAACATGCTAGTCGATGATAAATCATAAACAAAACATCCCCACTCATTTCTTGCTTCTGACGTGACATTAGGCGACTCTCCCTCAACAGGTATCAGGCGATGAAAAGACTCGTGATATCCCCATCCCAGTTTACATTCACGACCGAAACAAAACCTCCAGTCCATTTACGGAAAATATAAAAAATACTTTATAGTCACTTTCAGACAAACAGTGGATGATAATAAATCAAGACATCGAAATAGTCAAGTTTGAAAAAACAATAATTGATAGCTTATCAAATAAACCAACACAGAAGGCAGGAATCTTATTCTATCAATGCAAAGAATTTCCTAATCGCAGAAATAATAAATGTACCTTCGTTTTCAGAATAGAACAATTTTATTTCCCCTATATAGATCCAGAGTGTCGTTGACGTGCATCAAATTCCTGGTTCAAAGACTAAAACTCAGTAGCAGACTTAAATCTTTTATGTACTTACTGCAAATAAACAACGAATTAAAAAATATTTCCCGATGGATGCTCAGAGATATCGGGAGTGATTTTTCGACTTGATTAGGTATTCAATTCTCGAATGAAGATCTCCGATCGATGAATTGCAGGGTTTTATATTGTTTACATGATCAATCGTCTAAAGTTTAATACATATCCTTTGTTGAAGATACTCATCCACAACAACTGGCAACATCTTGTCTTCAAGGCACTCAGGTCGTTCTGTTGTTAAAATTTAACAAACATTTTTTGTATAATTCTTCCTGTAGATTTCCTTCTACTCATTTTCATCTGGTTAGGTATTTAAATAGTGTTGAGTTAAAAGTAATTGTTTTTGTCTCGATAACAAAATGTTAACAACGTAGTCCTGAGTTTTTAACTCCATGAAAGAAAAAAATCGAAAAAAACTCAAAACTTTCAACACGATCGCTTTGAAATGGATCCAATACTCGCCAAATTATGAGTAAACATAGTTTACGGATATATTTAACATGTTCTGTAGATGAATATTAATTTTTCTAAAAAATATGACCGAAATTTAATTCAGTTAAAACCTATAAAGAACCAATATATAAAAACCTTTGAAAAAGAATCTTCCTCCAGAACTTGGTTTCCTCGGTCCCGTCACGAAAAAATGGGTCACTTCTTTTCTACTCCTTTTTATTTTTGTTCATTTTTTGTATTTCTTTTTATATATACTCACTAAATATCGTTTTTCAGGTCCTGAAATAATGAATTGGCAACGATTACAAGATGATTTTGAAGAAAATGAACGAAGGAAGCGGTCTATTATTATTAAAAATCTCCCAGAGCTGACTTCGGCCGACAGCGTCCATGCCAAGGAAGAAGATTACAAGGCGGCCTGTGATCTTGCTCGTTATTTGGGGATCAAGACCCCTGCTTCTGTATATAATGTGAAAAGGATTGGAAGGGGTCCACGGAGGTACTTGATGATAGAGCTGGAATCTACACAGGATGTAATTTTTTTTATTGACAGAGTGCACTTTTTAAGACGTAATGAGGGCACTAAGAACCTGAAGATTGAAAAGGCCAAGGGCCTAGATGAAATTAGAAGGACAATATCTAATCGTTCTACCACTAATTTTAACTAATTTAATGATGATTGATATATGAATGGGTATTTTCGATGAAATCGGTTTTTATCAGTTTGAATACTGTTTATACCTCGTCGTTGATTTGTTTTTATGCATGAGTTTTGCTTTTTCAGTTTGGAGATGACGTCTTTAGCGCGTCAGCTTGCTAAGCTCAAAGATGCACCGTCAGTGGCTCAGGGAGTGGAGAGGGACTACTCCAGTCTTCTTTTCGAGAAAACAGAAGCTGCTGCCCTCGATAGAGAACAGGCCTACAAACTGGGTAACACTTCTATTGACATCTTCAGATAAAAACCATCGTTTCAGGACTGGCCGGACTCGCACAATTGAAGAAACTCGATCCGGAGATTGACAGCTATGAGCCCGAACTTTTTGACGAATCTGTCCTCAACTTCAACAGGTCGATGATCAGCAAAGATGAAAATACCAAGGTTACGGCTTCAGTCGAGCAGATGATCACGGTATTGGCTCCTTATTTCCATCATTATGCCTGCAAACAAGTTTTGGAATGGCTTATACACCGATACCAAATCCACACATTCGATGCGGAGTTCTTGGCCACCGCCTTGCTTCCCTTCCATGACTTGAACTCCTATGGACGTCTTGGGAGCATCTTGTTTTTGAAGAAGAATGAATGGTCCTGGCTCAAGGAGACGACCAAAGATGGTTTGCCGATACCTTTCAACATCCTCGTCAGACAGTGTCTAGTTTCTGGCGGCAATATGCATCTGGTTGCAGCTGTTGCTAACTTTGCCTCTCACTTGGCGAAGACCTTCGATGAAGAAACTCTCCAGAAGAATTATCAGTACTACTTTACGTTCTTCGCCAAATTAGTTGTGAATCTCTTCGATGATCCAGCAAATGCCACAGACCAACTGATTTCTCGCGTGCTTCCTCATCTCGGAATTGCCTTGAAATCCAAGGCTTTGCCATTCAAACTTTCCGGAATGGTTATCCTTGTTCAACTGTCGATGAATGTCACTTTTTCTTCGGAGAATCTTCAACCGATCATTTCACTACTATTGAATGTGAGTTTGTTTTCTTTCTGTTTCGAAAACCTAGTGATATTTCCAGAAAATCAACCATCGTTTCTTCGAGCCAGTGATGAACACCTTGATTGTTGTTTGCCAGAGACAGCAATTGGAGTTTTTGCCGGAGAAATCATTATGTCGATTGATTTTGAAAGGAGATGAGCTGGGATTGTTGGAATATCTGGAATCTGTCATGATGAAGGCTGATCTCATTGGTTTCTTGAAACCTCTCTGGAAGACAATATTCAGTGTTCTGACGAAGGGAATGTATTCTGAGAACTTGGAAGATTTTTATGCTGTCCTGAATACGACGACAACGGCGAGTTCCTTGACAGGATCCCAAGCTTCAACTTTAATGAACTTGGTCATCGAAATGATAGCGAAGAAGGAATTAGTGAAACTCCCTAAAGTGATACAAAGGAATTTGAAAGCTGTTATCTTGAGGTTTAGTTGAGTTCGTTATGTAAAGTAATTTACCGACTTTCAGATTCGCGAGTGAATTTGACGTTATTCATGCCAAATACTTGAAATCTGACGAAGATACGATTGAGATTTTGATCGATCAGTGCCAACTCCAGCCTCATGAAATTGGTGCTATTGTTATTGATGTTGGGAAGAAGAGGAGAAGACGACAGAGCAGCACGCGAAGCCAACCTGAAAGCGAACCAGAGGAAGGAATTAAAACGAAGATCTCGAAGCAACAGCAGCTCAAGAATGCTCTGGGTCCAGAGAAGAGAAAGCCTTTCAATGGTCCTCTTACAGAAATCCTCGCTAAAATCAATGATAAGCGCTGGGAGGATGCTGCTTTCATGCTGGAGTCATTTAAGATCCAAAAATACCTTGACTCATACAAACAGCATGATTTTGAAAAGTTTGGGCTTAACCTTCTTGCTAAGGTTTCGACAGGCAAAGTTCCAATCTCTCCGGAGATCAAGGCAGCTTTAAGCTTGGTGAAGTTCAGCAATGATTTTGCTCTGAAGATTGTGAACAAAATGATAAGTGAACCGCAATCGAAGAAGACCAAAGTTGCGGAGTCTCCAGCAATCTCTGATAATCCGTTTGTTGGGGAATCTGAAGAAACTTATTACAGGAGGTTGACTTTTTCGTTGGAGCTCTTGAATGCGAATAGCCTTTATAAACCTGACGTGAAACTCTTCTCATTGCTCTTTGGGTTGATAGAAAGGTGAGTTTGTCATTAATGAACAATTCTAATGTAATGACTTTCAGCCTTATGTCAGATGAAGACAAATCAGATCAGAACAGCTACAACATTAGTTTGATTATTGCTTTATTCCTGAAATACATGAAGAGACCTGATGTCATGCTGTCGATGAGTAGTGTTTTCAACTTCGATGCTATTGCGAAGGTTATTCGCTTTACTTACGACCATAATGTTCTCAGAAATGCCCTCCAACTCCTTGCCCTATTGGCTCCGGTTATTCCAGCTCAAGTAGTTACTCATATCATGTCGGTGTTTACGTTTATGGGAGATGGGGGTATCCTCAAGAAAGACAATGAAATGACTTTGTCTATCGTGGAAGAAGCACTTCACGCTCTCTTTATGGCGATTGTTAAATCTGAACCGTCGAATACAGCAGGAGCTCAGCTGAAAATTAGACAGAGATTGTTGGAAGTTAGTCGTGTATTTGCTGTTTCGTTGGTGGACTTGCCTGCTCACAGAAGAATGAGAGTGTTGCATGCTATTGCGAATACGATGTCATCGAATGATGTATGGATTCTTTTGGCGGCGATTTATGACAATTTTTGTGCGAAATGGCAGAAATCGACTTCGAAGAAAGACACTGATTTGATTCACGATATTACTCTTGAGTTTATGGGAGAATTCGAGCCGGAACATCAACTTTCTGCGGCAATCAGTCTCATTGATTATGTTCTTTACCTTGGACCTGATGTTCAGACGGCTGAAGAAAGGGCTGAATCAAGAAATCCCAAATACGAGCAACTGAACATTTTTGATCGTGATCAAAGATCGACCCAGAAACTCCGTCATTTCCGCTTCCTGGTTTTCTCGTTTGTCCAGAAGTTCTTGAATTACAAGCCTCTCTATGAACAATTAGGAGTCCTGAACGATGACGAAATGTACCACAGGATGGTTTTTGTCGGAAAGAAGCTTCTGATCACTGTAACAAATCTGGGAGATTTCATGGATGCTCAACTCCACCCGTTCTTGAAGACAGAAGAAAATAACCCGGAAGCTCGTTATTGGACTAGTTTGGCTGCGAAGGCTGACAATATAGGTGATAGGATGAGATGTCTGCTTCCTGCTAATGTTTCCGGTCACATTATTTGTGATTTATTAATCGATTCCGATGCTGATGGGAGATCGGAAGTCAAGGTTGATAATAGGATTCGTGATAGAGCGATGCAGTTGTTGAACATCAAGATGATGGCTGGAGTTGATGGAAATATTGAGGGAGGAGACATCCATGTGGAGTATTTGATCAAGTTCGCTCAGAAGTTGAACGATTGGATCAGACCGGCTGAAGTCAAAGACGAAATTGTCCTTTGTCAGAATGCCTCTTTCAGCTTGAAATTGGTTGCTAAGAGGATGCCGACAAATGACGGACAGAAGATATTTGCCGACACGATAGAGAGATGCATTGAGATTGTAAGTTGTTTTTTTGGAACATTTAAATTGACTATGTTTTTAGCTGAAACAGTGGAATAGCTTGGACGAAGCCATGGTTGGAAACATTCTTTTACTTGTTGGAGAACTGGTTCGATCTCAGAATGTGAAATCCATCACTCTCTATTCCGATGTGCTTTGTAATCTCTGTATCGACATCCTCAAGGAATGTGATACGAGAGCGGCAGATGTTATCGAACAAATTGAAGCTGAAAAGCCTGTAGAAAGCGAGGCAGTACCTAGTGGAACTCGCCGTCGACAGAGGACTCAGCATTCTCTCTGTGGAAAGCAATATGGAGATGATGTTTTGCTGCTCTGCTCGTTGACCTGTGCCCAGAGACTGTTCGATCATACGGCTAAGCTGATGATAAACTTCTACGAGCCGTTCTTGTTAGTGACGAATACATTGTCTTCCAAGTATTTGGGTGATTGCACGGAAAGACAAGATTCTCAGAGATTGGACAATATTCGGTTGAGATTGAATTTGATTAGATCTGCGATCGCGAGACAAGAATTGAACTCTCTGATTGATCCATATAAGATTGCTGTGGATACTTTGTTGAAGAAGCCGGTAAGTGCTTTGGGAATCGTACTTTTGAAGAAGTTGGTTTTCAGGTTGCTTTGTCATGGCTTTGTGGTATCGTTACGGAATCCCTCAAGATTGCTAAGACGGACGCCGTCATCGATGTTGTTCAAGGATTGATTGAGCTCTTTATGCTTCTGTTCAAGTTTAGAAAGAATGAGCGAAGACCCGAAAAGTTCGCTGTGGTCAATTACTGTGAGGATTCTATAGTGACTGCTTTCCTTGCATTGGTTGATCACATGAAGGCAGATAATTTGAAACCAATTATCAATGCTCTGGTGGATCATATGAAGTTGTCGCTTTCCGATTCTGAATCGGCGAAGAGTAACAGACCGATGGCATTGACCGTCTTCAACTTTGCTAATCAATTTTATGACTCCTACAATACTTTGGCCATGCCCTACTTTGCTCAACTGTTTGATCTTTCTGTTGCCATTCTGAAGACTCTCAACGCAGCGAAGGAGCCGGAAGAATCTATCTATATTGATGGCAGGGAATCGGAGTCTCTGGGAGAAGCGCAAGCGGATCGACTCATTGTTTTGTTACTCAACTTTATTACGAAGTGCGCCAAGAATCATACATTCTTCACAGAGGACCTTGCTCAGATTTGTTATGGTGCAGTTTTGGATGAGATTGAGAACGTCGAAGTTGATGGTCACGAAGAGCGTTGTATTCCGCATGTGTCCAACTGTGTCTACGCTATCGCCGAGGCATCTGTTGAGCTCTTCAATAGGGAGATCTGCGAGAAACTTCTGCAGAAGACGAGACACACCTCCTCGAAGGTTCGATACCAAGCCATCCTTGTTTTTGACGCCCTGGTTGACAGAATTGCCGATGCTCTGGCTCCACTGCTCCCGATGGTTGTCCAATACTTGAGTGAATTGATGGAGGACCCGAACACTAAGGTCAGTGCACAATGCGAGAAGACTATTCGTCAACTGAGGCAAAAGTTTGGAGATGAAGTCCTTGGAAACAACTAATGGACAATTTGTTGAGTTTATGAATTTTATTTTGTTAATGAAATGTTTAAAAATTTGTGGGCTGAACAGAAAGAATGGGAGGGGAATCTGAGAGATCTTCCTTGGTCTCCCTCCTGACTTGAGGAAGCTGCTGTAGAATCAACCTTCTGACGGGATTGCGAGCGACTGGTCTGATGACAACGGTTGGCTTCTGGATCGTCCTCGAGTTGATTTTGAAGATGCTCCGGTTCTCGTTGGGGTGATGGACGTAGTAGGAAGGGATTCTTCGTGCGTTACTGCAAGATCATTTTTTCAGAACGAGATGAGTTATAAGGATAATTTTAAAGAACGTATGAAATCATAATAGGTTTAATTTGGAATTTAGGGAAATCTCTAGACAAAAATAACCTTGTTTCAGAGTATTCGAGTTTGGCACTGCTTTCCGCTTTCGGAGCACTTCCTGTATTCCTCGAAAAGAAGTCGTCGATGTCCTCTGGGTGGAGTTCCGGAAGTTGTTTCATACCTGGGATCAAGAAAGTCCTGATCCCGGGAATCTCGAAAGGCTGAGAAATAACTTGCTGGACAGGCCTCTTGACAGATGTGAAGACTTTGGCGAAGGCGTTATTGTAGATTACTGTAGTCGGCTGAGCGTTAGAAATCACGTAATATTTATACACCATCGTGGGGTTCTGGGAAGTGGAGGGGTTTTGGGTAGAAACCTCGGATTTCATCTTAAGCAAAATGAATAAGAGACAGGTGAAAGAAGAGTCATTAGAGGAGATTTACCCCCGGAGACCGTCATCGCCCCAGTGGGTTGTTGATTGGTACTCCAGGGAACAGATGGGAAAGTTGTAAATAACCTGGCCAACAGACAAAAGAATAGCAACTAACGTGATTTGGGAAAATCGGGAATTCGGTCTTTGGAAAACATCAAAATATTATTTTATCAAACTACAAAAGAAAATGTCGTACAATATAACGGCACTTATTAAATCTCACTGGTACAAAATGACGGATGCAAAAGGGATCAATTTGGAGAGTAGAATTTTCTGGCCGGCCCAGCCTTCAATGTGATGGGCTTGTTCATTTCTTCAAGAATAGATGGGGCGACGTATGTGAAGCCTTCGAAAGGATCAAGGGACATCGGAGGCCCGTCACAGGGAGTATCAACTGGGGGCAAGTCAGTAAACTTGGTGTCGAACAAACTAGCGTCATCATCGCTCTTGATATTCGGCTTGAATGGCGGTTCCATCTGGAAGTTAAGGAGTTCTACAACCATTGAATTCGCTACTTACCTGGCGAGCATAAACAACATCCCAATTCATATACCGGAAGAAGCTATGTTTCTTAATTTCCTCAGCGTCACCGATTCCAGCACCGAGACGCTCAGACACACGCCGCTTCAGCAATTTCTTTATGAAATCCCGGGCTTCGAAAGACAAGAAAGCTGGAATGCAAAGCCGGCTTTTGAGGATCTTCTCGATCGTCTTCTGTCGATTCTCAGCGGTGAATGGAGGTCCTCCGGTGAGCATGTCGAACGCGAGAGATCCGAGACTCCACCAATCTACAGCTTTTCCGTGTCCAATTCTCAACAAGATTTCAGGAGCCATGTACTCAATCGTTCCACAAAAAGTGTGAGTTTGTGCGTCACCCTCGATCGCCTCTTTGCAAAGACCGAAGTCTGTGAGCTTGACATGACCTGAAAGTTCAAAACGAGATCAGAAGACATTTATCTGAACCCACCTCTGTAATCCAGCAGAATATTCTCTGGCTTCAAGTCGCGGTAGATGATTCCTTCGGAATGGAGGTGACTCAACGCGGCAACAATTTCGGCGAGATAAAAAGCAGCGGTATCTTCCAGAAAGATGCCCTCGCGTTCTAGATGCATGAACAGTTCACCTCCACTCAGGTACTCCAGAATGAGATAAAGCTTGCCACCAGTCTGAAACGCATAAAGCAAATCGCAGATGAAGGGGCATTTGACAGCCTCCAAGATGTTTCTCTCGGTTTTCGTGTGAGCGATGTCCTTCTGGCTCCGAACGAGAGACGCCTTCTTCAGGACCTTCATCGCGAAAACACGGCCGTGGTCGGCTCCAGTGATCTTCCTTACTTGCATTACTTTTCCGTAACCACCTCTACCGAGAACACGGAGGACCTCAAAGTCCCGCGGCCCGATTTTGGTGTTCGGTGGATTCACAGTTTCTTCTATGAGTTCAATAGCCTCAATATTCGGATCAGTCCTGGGAGATTGATCGTAATTAATTGTGGGAAACAAAACTTACATGAACGAGGTGCTCGGCGGAGGCGCAGTAATAATTCCCTCGGCAATATTGTCATACTCGTGATCATCTTCCATCACGTAATAAGCAGGATTAAGATCGTAATCCTCACACATATTTGGACAATCTTCTAATTCTATATCGAAAATGCCGGCCATCGTGGAAATGGGCTAACTGAAGAGTCAGATAAATGTTTGAGTGAAGAACAAACAGGATTTCTGGGCAGATAGAAATACTCGGGTAATGAAGTTTGCTTCCACGACACGTTGGAAGGAGAAGAATTGGGAAAATAACTGCATTTGTATAATTAACAAATGGAATAAATTCAAGGAATATGACGAGCAAGGAGCAGGATAGAAAACAGAACAGGTGACAGAAATAGGATAAATGAGATAATTCGTATAAAAAGTACAAATGGAGTGGGATTTAACGTACCAACGTTGTAATTACGACAGTAAGTATCTTACATATATCAAAGAAGGAATACGAAAAAGCATGCACGTAAACAGGTGAATCATCAAGGCTTGAGGACAATTTCACAACAAGTTGTCTAACGAAATTTCGAATCCCGCGTGCCCTTTCGTTCGTTCCGAGACTCAAGTACCTGCTGATTTGAAATTTCTCAACGTTTTTCTCAATTCCACACTACATACGCGCATATCCTCTCTTCATAAATTTTTTAAATAAAAATCTGTAAAACCTGCCGAACATTTCGAAACCCTGTAGAATAACGAAAAGTTTCTCTATTTAGTCTTCAACAAATTGCAAAATTCTATCGAGATAACTTTGCAATTACTGTTATTTCCTATTTCTATCACTATGATAACTCATTTATTGACACTTTCAATCGTACTTTTCTTAAGCG
>VOSG01000734.1:0-12156 GCA_009761265.1 Halicephalobus sp. NKZ332 | reverse complement strand
TGTCGATCACAAAGGAAGAATCATCATCGTTGAATCCAAGGTGGGTGGTGTATAGTTTGCTTACTCGTATTTTGGTTTTTCAGGTCAGAAGAGTAATCATTTTCGACTCGTTCGGGAACATACTGAACAAGTTTTGTTGTGGAAATCATTTGGATTTCCCGAATTCTGTGTGTGCTTCGCCTGAGGAGGAAATCTTTATTTCCGACAACAGAGCTCATTGCATCAAGGTGTTCAACTACAATGGCGTCTATTTGCGACAAATTGGGGGAGTGGGAATCACCAACTACCCTATTGGTGTCGACATCGATCCGACCGGATCCATTATTGTTGCGGATAATCACAACAGTTTTAACTTGACTATTTTTGACAAGGTGATACTTTGAATAACTTGTATTCATATTAAATGTTAATCTTCAGCATGGGAAAATCTTGAACGCGTTGGAGAGCAAGGTGAAACATACCCAGGTCTTCGATATGACTGTCTTGGACGATGGAACCATTGCTATCACGAGTAAGGACTTCCGCGTGTACCGCTACAGATATGCAGTGTTTAACGACGAACCGAATCACGACTACCCACTCTCCAGAACCCTCGAGTATTAGGTATCGGTTACATTCTATTTTTTGTTTAAATCAAGTTACACAGATTTGAGTTTATCTATTGCGGATAAGTCTTTTTGATGTATTTATTTAATTCATTGCTTACTATAAATAAATATTAGTAATGTAGTAATGAAGGAATATTTCTGATTGTGAGGAAATTATTTAATGTTTGACTCCAGAAAAAATACCTGGATATCCATCAGTACTCAATTGGCTTTTATTTGTATTTAGGATTCCATATTTATATGCGATTACGAGAAATTGGATTCAGTTATCTAGCCAGTCCCTGGAATCTATATAAGATGATTTAAGATCTGTTTTTAAATTTACACTTTACTGGTTTCTTAAGATTTGTAGGATCTGAGGTTCTCATTATAGCTACTTTGTTATCCCGAGTCATCTAATAGCAGAACAAGGGAGGCATTGCTATTCAAAAGTGTAATTCTGTAGCAAACTCAGAAAAATAAGGAAATACTGATTAAAGAACTTAGATGTAAAAATTAAAATTCTTCCTTTCTATACTTATTGAATGTTTCATTCTCATCATTATGTGATTTATTAGAGCATATCAACACCAGGTATTATTCGATATTTTGCAATAATAAAATTCCATATAAATATGTAAATTCTCCGGAAAGAGTCTAAAATTGCATAAAGTAGTTTTTGGTTCATATATGAATTGGAAAGGAAGGAAAGAGAAAAGAGAGAGGGGTGAGAAGAAAAAGGAGAATGAGATAGAAGAAGACAGAGAGAGACACAGGAAGTGGAAGGGAAAAAAGAGGAGAAAAAGGTAGAAGAAAGCCCACTTTTTCTTTCCTTTGGGAAATATGATGGTCTTCTGGGGCAGAGAAAAAGAGAAAGAAAGAGGAAAAAGAGATGAAAAACAGATCAAATAATAGAATGGTCCTATGGATCGATTTACCAGGATTTGTCTTTGGGTCAATTCTTTTGGCCTATTTCACCTTTTTTGGATTTATTCATAGGGATAAATACCATTCCTTCTCATTTGATACTTCTACCCACCTTTTATCCTTTCTGAAACCGTTAGACCTATCTCTGAAATTAAGCATACGCTCGAGATTAATCCTATGCCTAGACAACGCATATCCTCCTAGCAAATACGGTTTTTACAGAATTGCCAAGGTGGATAAAAACATGAGATTTCATTACTTTTTTCCCAATTGATATATGAACACCATTCTATCATCGACTATGTGTCATTAGTTCTCCTTTCATTTTTTTACTCTATCATCAAACTGGAAAAAAATTAAATATTATGCAGGTTGTAATATTAAATTCAACAATTTGTGGTTTATGAGCATCTGTTAACAGTTTATTTGCTCAAAATCGTTGTGACTAATTTAATTTATCATATTTGTTTAGATTTATCAATAAAGAACGGTATTAACGTTGTAGTTGAAGAAAAAAGAATATTTTAATTTGAGATTGAAAAATGTTCTTTCACTCGGTTTTCGCATGGAAACTCCCACCACGAAAACCTGGCTGGCGTTTGCTGCTCTGTCTGTGCAAACTTCAATTTTAATTTTTACTATCCATATCCTCCGTTTCCACCGTAGATCATTGTTTAATTTCCTCAATTCCAGTGGTAATGGCGACTCACAAGCTCAACTTCTTTGAGAAGATCGCCAACCTGACCGGTGTGCTCTATCGCCATCAAGCGAGACAGTTTCCCCGTCGTCTCGATGTTCTCACCAAGGTTGCCAAGCGTGAGCTCGCTCCTCCCCGTACAGCAGACTGGCCTGCCATCAAGAAGGAATTCCAGACTCTGGTGAAAGCGGTCGAAACCAAGCAGTACCGAAATCTCACCGTTCGTGTAAGTTTCTCCAAAAAATCCGTTAGTTGATATATAGATGGGCGATTCTTATTCTCCCCTGCACTTGGGAATTTATATATCAATTGACTTCTGTTTGCTTGTGGTCAGTTTTCTGAATCGTTAATTTTCAGGAATTTCTTGTCTACACCGCTGTCGGACTTGAAGTTGCTTTCTGGTTCTTTGTTGGTGAAATGATTGGCCGTCGCTATATCATCGGTTATCTTGTCCCAGCCGATTATGTGAGCAAGGACACTCGCAAGAAGGTTGCTGCTCTCGAGGCCGAAGACAAGCACTAATTTCTAAGTTAGGTTCGCTCTGGATTTTCTAGACTTGTGTTTGTGATGTGAGTTAGCCACCACAGGTAAAGATAAAATTATATTGAGAATGGGATATTCCCGGTGTCCGAATGTTTTCAATAAGTACTTTATCTATACAATCTTAAAATAATGTAGCTATATCATAAGGAATGGATGTTCAGATGTAAAGGATGTCTTGTGGCGAAGTGAACTAGAATTTTAAATATTTCAACTCTAAATAATTCGAAGCTAGTCAGGATCGTGGAATTAAGTAGTGAGTTTTACTCGCTCTTCGCAGCAGCACCTCCGCGAGGGTAATACTTGTCCAGGGTCTTAGCCGGGATACGCTTCAGCATTTCACGGGGGAAGATACGCAAGAGTTGCCATCCAATATCCAACGAATCGAAAACAGTACGGTTTTCGTAATTACCTAAAAGCAATCATCAGAGTAGGGAGTGGAGTGAAAACAAACCTTGAGAAATGAAATTCTTTTCAAATTTGATCAGGAATTCGAGATATAACAAGTCGTCTGGAGACAAGGCTTCCTCACCGACGACTGCTTTCATAGCTTGCACATCCTTTCCGATGGCGTAACAGGCGTAGAGCTGGTTGGACACATCGGAATGGTCCTCACGAGTCATGCCTTCACCGATAGCAGATTTCATCAAACGAGAGAGGGAGGGAAGCACGTTGATGGGAGGGTAGATGAGACGGTTGTGAAGCTGACGGTCGACGTAGATCTGTCCCTCGGTAATGTATCCAGTCAAATCGGGAATTGGATGGGTGATATCGTCGTTAGGCATGGTCAAAATCGGAATTTGAGTGATGGATCCGTCACGACCCTCGACACGACCAGCTCTCTCGTAGATGGTGGCGAGATCGGTGTACATGTAACCGGGGAAACCACGACGACCAGGGACTTCTTCACGAGCAGCGGAGACTTCACGCAAAGCCTCAGCATAGGAGGACATGTCGGTCAAGACGACCAAGACGTGTTTCTGGCACTGATAAGCCAGGAATTCGGCTGCGGTCAGGGCAATACGAGGGGTGATGATACGTTCGATTCTGAAAAAGACAGTAAAAAAAGATACCGTAGATTTGTTTTTACGTTGGATCGTTGGCCAAGTTGAGGAAGAGACAGACATTTTCCATAGAACCATTTTCTTCGAAATCTTGTTTGAAGAAACGAGCGGTTTCCATGTTGACGCCCATAGCCGCGAAGACGATGGCGAAGTTGTCGTCGCCTTCGTTGTGGGGACGATCGGGCAACTTGACGAGACCTCCCTGACGTACGATTTGAGCGGCAATCTATAATTATTTCCGTTTTTCGCTTTTATTTTTTATGGAATTTACTTCATTGTGAGGAAGACCGGCAGCGGAGAAAATCGGAATCTTCTGTCCACGAGCGATACTGTTCATGACGTCGATGGCGGAAATTCCGGTTTGGATCATTTCCTCGGGGTAGATACGGGACCAGGGGTTGATGGGTTGTCCGTTAATATCCAAGAAATCTTCGGCGAGGACAGGGGGACCCTTGTCGATGGGCTTTCCTGATCCGTTGAAGATTCTCCCAAGCATGTCTTCAGAGACAGGGGATCGAAGAATGTCACCGGTGAATTCGCAAATTGTGTTTTTGGCGTCAATTCCGGAAGTTCCTTCGAAAACCTGGACGACAGCCTTGTTTTTCGTGACTTCGAGTACTTGACCCGAGCGCTTGGTTCCATCTTGGAGGGTCAATTGGACGATCTCGGCATACTGTGGGAACTTGACGTCACCCAAGATAACCAGGGGACCGTTGACACCGGTGACGGTCTTGTAAGCTATATTTCAAAAATAGTCATTTCCTAAAATCCTATAAAACATACTCAAACGAGGCTGGGTGGTGTAGTTCCTAATAGTGGCCGTTTTTTGACCGGTGATTCCTTGGTTCACGTCGATCGCTGCAGAAGTCATTTTCGGTTCCGGAGATTCACTAGTCGGAAAGACCGTTTCTTCGTGCTCTGGAGAACTACTGAAGCGTTTATTAATTAGAGATTTCCCCTCGAGAGTCAAAGACAAAAATAACTGCATGATCGTCAAAATTAAATCCAAAAAACTAAATAAGCAAAAAATAAATGATATATAAAGGACAAAATTCCAAAATTCTGAAATAAAAATCAGAGATCATTGAAAAGTTTTAAAAAGAACGATCTATTTCAATATTCTTTGCCTCTATAGTGAAAAATCGAAACAAAATCTACTGATTGATAGTTGGTCTTTTATCTTGCGATCGTTGCGAGACCCTGTGCGCGATGCATGCAGGGTCGTTATCGCTTCTCTTTTCCAAAAAAGATTGACAGACAAACTTCCCCTCGATTTGGACTTCCGAATTGTTTCCATTTCCGATCAATTATTTTCAAAAAAATATTTATTCTCCATCAGTTGTTTTAACAAAATATTTATCTATTTTCGGAAAATAACTTAATTCCAATAACTCCAAAATTACTTTCTTCAGTTTGTCAATCCGTGTTTTAAAAGTCATTTATTGTTCCATATACACCCTGATCACAGAACGGCACTTATAAAATCCAGATATTGTTCAAGGCATACTGTATGTCAGGTAGATTTTCTTGGAATCCAATACTTTGAAAATTTACATGAAAGCAATCACGCGCCATTATACCCGGATTAAAAATGAAGCCGGAGTACAAACCACTGAAGCCAAATTATTGACTACGGAATTATTATTGAGACTCGACAGACTTCGAGTTATTTTTCTTCGGAGTCACTTTGCTTTTGTTATTCCTCTGTTTCTGGAATTCTTTTTCCTTCTTCTGTTCCATCTTTATCCCATTCATCAACGAGACTTCTGGATCTTTCGACGATGAGCCCAGCGGGGCTGTGGACCAGACTCTGATAGTGTTGTCATCAGATCCAGAAACCAACATACTCTGATACTTCGGGTTCCAATCGACGGCATTAATATGACGATGATGACCGTCGAGATACTTGATCGGCTTCTTCTCTGAAGTTTTCCAGATCATGAGACGATTACCTAAAAAAGACTTTTACAACCCAATCGAACTCTATAACACCTACTCTTCTCACATCCAGAAGCAACGAAGTTGTCGTTTGGTCCTCCGAAACAGGCGTTGACGACGATCTCACTATGGACTGATCCAAGAAAAGTCTGGACTAACGTATGGGTGTCCAGACACCACATCCGAATTCCGTTATCCTTCGTAGTTATAAGGCAGTGTTTTTCGTTTTTGTCAACAGTGAAAGTCACGATTGGTGAGGTTTCTTCGATAAGTGTTTGGTCAAAATGCTGTTCAAAATCATAAGACCGAATTCTATAAGCACGAATTAACTTCTCTTTAAGTAATTCTCATTACTTACCTATTCAATGAATCGGCAGCTAAAACAGTTTTCCCGTCTTTCAAGCACACCAGAGCTCGGATCCTGAAGCCTTCAAAGTCGTTGGCATTGTCACTGTGATCAACATCATCAACAGTCTAAAACAATTATTCAAATTCGTTGATAAAAAAAACCTTACAATCATTGAGAAATTTCCTCTGGCATCACCACAAACTAATTTATGACCAGGACTTGGAAAAAAGTCAGCAACGGAAAATTTGTCTTGAGAAATTCTAATGGGTTCAATAGGATCTTCTGCGGATTTTTCATCCACCTTCAAAATATAGATTCCTGAATTTCTATGTTCTGTAGCACCACAAGCCAACAAACGACTATCGCTGCTCCAAGAAAGCGATGAGATTCCTTCGATTTCATCGTTTATAACATATCTATTGTAAAACTTAAGTTTCTGAGGATCCTTGACTTCCCAGACAAATACAATACCGGATTTACCCGCAGAAGCGAGGTAGTTTCCACAGGGCGAAAATTTAACGGTCCATACCTCTGTATCATGATCCTGGATAATCTAAAACAAAAGTTCAAGGGACGAAAACCAACTTTCTCAAACCTGAGTAGTTCTGCAGGGGAAGTTTTGATTTGTACAATGGTGATCTCTTAAAATACACTTAGGTTCGCCAACTTTGCTCCCGTATCCAATATGAAGAGAACAGTTTCTCAGCTGTGTTTCAAAAGCTGGAACAAAACCAATTAAAACGTAAATAAAATATATTAGACCCACATTGATTAAGAAGTTGATCGAGTCTACCCGAAGCGAGCATGAAATTCGGCGGCAAGAATTCCTCGATGAGATTCGTTAAAGCATTGTAGTCGGCCTCCTTCTCTTGTTTCTTGAAGAAATCTGTCACTTCATCCGGATCATCTGCGAGCATCGTTACGAAAAACCTTCTTCTATCCGCAAATTCCTTGTCACGAGGATATTGATGTTGGAGAACAAGAAGCACAGATTGATACTAAAACAACTTTCAATTTCCCATATCACTTATTTCAACTCACATCACCGACTATGAAAAATTTCCTCATCAATTCCTCTAGCAGAGCCACTCTGACAGTTAAGTGATCTCTTGGATTAATCTTATCCTTGAAACCATCGATAATCACCAGGGCCTCGTACCACTCTCGAGACTTGATAGCTGCACGAAGGCGGACGGCAAGCGGGTCTTCTTCTCGACAACCACTTTCGTCAACAAGCATTTCAACGGTATCACTAAAGAATTGTTACCTCATATATCGATTTCCTGGGATTATCAACTTACTGCATTCCCAGTTCCCTTAGATACTGATTAATAACACGCAGTGTATTCTTCTGACTTTCATCCAACTGCGGACGTTGTCTCCTCGGCTTCACATCTGTCAAGGGAACTGTCGTTTTCGTTGCTGGAGAAGTCGTAGAACAGGACGGGGCTGCATGTTCTTTGCTGTTACCATTGCTACAATTATCCTTGGAATGAGTTTCTTTCCGCCTTTCCTTTAGGCGTTCAGCAACTGATTTCCCAGAATGTGTTGCAGTCGTCGTTGAAGAATTTCCGACGCCGGCTTGCATCCGCCTGAAAGAAAAATCATTTATGGTGAAAAATCAAAATAAAGCTGTTTTTAGAGAACTACTCCTTATCAAAGATAAGAAAACCATAAGACATTCGAGTCACGTCAAAGAAATTGGTCAAAAATCAACTATCTAAAGACAGCAAAACTATTTCCCTTTAGAATATACATAAATATACAAGTATAATTACTTTGCTTAGGTAATTAATACGCCATGTTTAATTCAAGTCCCGTGTTCAGCACGCGCTCCATAACGAATAGTGTGTTAGCTCCTATGTAAAGGGACACACACATCATGTGATGGTTGTGCTCTCGCGACTACGCACCTCGCTATGTCCCCTTCAGCCAAGTAGGAGTCATCTGGATCGCCTTCACCTGACAGGCTTAGCTGCATTCCAATAGTTTGAGGTTTATCGCTGTCCAATCACCAATTCTTTAAAATTCACGTGCGCAAGAGAAATAAAAACAAGTAAATATTTTCTAGAAAATTAAAGATTAAAATCACGAACCTGATTTTTGCTGGTGGCGGCGAAATGTCTGATGAGTTCTGATAATTTAAAATCGGATGTCTTTGAATTTCCTGTCCGTTTATGGTTTGCGGGCAATTCCTATCGAACTCAGCAATGGGGGTATTCACCGGGGGTTCCCCGTCGCTGTAGGGTTCGTCGATGGTTATCGAGTTGATCGCGTTTCTGTCGGAAGTGTCGCCGACGCCGAAATGCAGCTGCCGACGACTGTTACGTGGACCTTGATTGTGCCTTTTATATTTTTCCTGAAAGCTTCGAATTAAACTTAAAACCCAAGCTATATTTCCCGGAAAACTCCAATCCTTCCAATACTCGTTTTTCAAGGGTTTCTAAACAATTAAAAATAAAGTAACTATAAAAAAACAAAAAACCATTAAATAAAATTTTTAAATGCCTTAATTCTTCAAGGAAAAAAGTTGAGCACCAGGATTGTGAGTCCCAAAATGGATCGATCTTTCCTTCCTTTTTTCGTTCAAAACAAACGGGCAGAGTGTGGTTGTTTGGCTGTGCATACGCCTAGCCATAGAGTAGCGACGGACTGCGCCAAATGGACAAGATCTAGGTAAAGACCTGAAGCATTCAAATCGAGGACCTCAAGTCAGAAACTAACCCGAAAAAATCCACATATCCAAAACCCAGTATTTCAAATAATCGAATAATTATCGAAGTAGAATGTTTCTTCGTAAGAAAAAGCGTGCGAAAGAAACGTTTGCGGCAAGTAAAGAACGAGAAAGAGAGCAGTAAAGAAAAAATATAGCAAATACATATTCTAGCGGCCGCGGAGGACACAATGCTTTTTGCTCGTTGAAAGTCTTGTTGCAAAAGCAGCGCGATAGTTCCCGGTTTCAATCTTATTTTCGAGAAAATAAAAAATTACTTTTCGTGAATCTACGAGTTCGAAATAATGTCGAAAACAACTTACAAAGAAGAACAAATACGGATACGTCTGCAAGTAACTGTTGAGTCTCTCTTCTCCGGACGTCGAGCTCACCTGATCTGCAAAGGACTAAAATTAAAACCGCACTATTGTGAAAACTCGAAATTAAAATTGCACTAAAGGAGGAGTTCTTGTCTCAGCATGAATTTCCAAAACGCCTCAGTTGAGACCGAAGATTGCGAAACTCCTTATTCACGTGGTTCCATAAAAGTTCAAAAGAAAGTATTGAATAAAATCCAAAGTCATAATTATATTGTTAGAAGAAGCATTGCCGCGAAATCTCGAGAAAGCGGTCTCGACACGAATTTCTGAAACTTGCGCCCGAGACCGAGAACCATCGAACTTCAAGTTCACGTGGTTTTCTGAGATTCCGAAAGCGTTCAATAAATTATAAAAACTGTTACCGAAAAAGTTCATCGAAAAAGTAGTTCGCATCGAATAAGTCAGAAAAACACTTACGACAACGTGCGGTAGAAGATCGTTTCATCAGTTCATAAGTATAAATCGTCTCCAGATCCCACTTCTTCTCTCGACTGACCACTGGTAGCACGAATGAAAAGTTTCTAAAATATCCGATTGATTGAGTCACATGACATTCCACGGAAGCGAAAGTTCGGTGTTTCCATGTCTCGGCTAGAGTAGGAGTGGACTTTTGAGCTCTCCGGGAATTTTACACAAAAACATTAACTAAAACTGAGAAACGCTCAAAAATCGATTAATATGGTGAACAACAGAGACGATTTCTTCAAAGGCTATGAACTCTCGGGGTGATGTGGTATTTCAACTTTTAGTCGATATTAATCTACAATTACGAAATAATTTTCTATAAACTCTCTGACTATTTCGAAACAAAGCCCCAGGCAGTCCGGATTTTCGTCTATAATAGGATTTTCCCAAAATACTTTCTGGCAATTGTGGAGTCAGACATTTTCGACCTGAACTTTTTGAAACTCGGAGTGCATTTCCATGATTTTTGCTGATCCCATGTGATCCAGTCATTCCTGTTTAGGAATAGGAAAGAAACAAGAAGAAAGTAAAGTAAAAAACAAACTGGACGTAGTGGCACAAAATTCTGAAAGACAAGCGGGTGTGCTCAATTGGGGGCCGCGCTCAATAGTCGAATGGAAGCGCTGAGCACGCTAGTCAGATGACGACACTATTGGGGAACAGTCTGCATATTACAAATTATTCCCCCGGCTAACCAGACATCGGAGGCCCGAGGAATGAAAGACATCCATATTACGCACTGTCTGTAACGGAAATTATTGTTGCCAAAACTGAAAAATCCATCCAAAAGTCGGTTAATTCAATTATTGACGCCGACTCGGACAATGAGGGTCCTTTTGGTTCCGAAAAATTAAAAACCCCTCAAGCATTAAAGACAGAATTTTTCACAACAATTTGTACTTCTTGGATTAAATGAGTTGGATGGTGTTTCTATTCAAGAGTAAAGAAAAATAAATTCGGGATGGAGTTTTTAGATAATTTCTAGTACAAAAAGTATTCGAAATTCCGGTTTTACGATGATGGATGGAAAAGGCGTCGCGAAAAATGGGATTCAAAAAACGTCTGTCTAGGGATCCCATCCTATGCATTTCAGCTCTTTCGGACATGGTCGAGAAATGGTATACGTGTCATGACTTAGTAAAAAGCTTTCGAGTTTTTCTAATAAACAAAAATCAAGCAAAGTTTGTGTTTACAAAAGTCCTGGAAATTGCCGAGGATTTATATTAAAAAAGTTTTGCAACAATGGTGTTTCCAATTTCCATAATAATGTAAACTTGAAACAAACATCTGGAACCATACTTCCTAAAGTTTTCAAAAAGTTAGGGATTCGTATTTAGAAAACAAAGATAATTATTTTTAATTTTCTATGATTTGACAATTGGAACATTTTGCCAA
Organism: Halicephalobus sp. NKZ332; assembly: GCA_009761265.1. Classification (NCBI taxonomy): domain Eukaryota; kingdom Metazoa; phylum Nematoda; class Chromadorea; order Rhabditida; family Panagrolaimidae; genus Halicephalobus; species Halicephalobus sp. NKZ332. Next base: position 1,101 of record VOSG01000734.1, on the reverse strand, counting down.
TTTAGGGAGAAATTAGGATATATTGCAAACAACTGATTACAACCAGAATATTGCAAAAGTGAAAGCAAATTTTTGAAAAAATGCCTGAAATTGCAAGTTTCAAAAGTTTCTAGGAGATTCTGAAAACTCACGTCAAGAAGTTTCTTCAACAATATCCACTTTGAATTTATAAAGTGGTACGACCATAAATTTGTCCTTAATATACACTATTGAGAAACTTCAAGAAAAGTGGGAAGGGTTTTGAAATGGAAACGAAAACTTAAACGAACTAGACAACTTTGAAGAGAACCTTGAAGTTCTAGGTTCTTTATTAGATTAGATACTAAGAACAATATTAATGGATAAAACATAAAATAAGGAAAAGGTCCAAATTTATGAAACTACGTAGAGTCAAGCACGAAACGAGGCAATCCTTGGCCTCGAGTGCAGTGTTCTCCCCCGGATCTAGAGGTCGACAAGAGAAATAAAAAGGGTCAACAAAAGGGCATACGGACAGACTTCAGCATACGAAAAAAAATGACTCCAAAGTGATATTAATCAAAGAGGAAAACGGTCTTAGTCCCGGTCTTTGTCAGTCGGGCCACAGACGTTTTTTGAGTAAAAATCCACACAAAAGAAAGTTATTTTTAAAAATTAAAAAAAATGAAACTCAATAAACAGAAATAGAAGTAGAAAATAGAAAGTGAAGAACAGAAAATAGAAACTATTGAATAAATTTGAAATGAGCCATACATAGAGGGGGGAAATATCCTTATTTGAGATTAAAACAGTTTCTTCGTCTTTGTTTTGAGATGAGATTGACTGTGACAGTTTTATCAGAAAATCAAAAAATTTAGCCGGGTCTGGTATCTATACAGTTAACGGAAACCCATTAGATTTCCCCGATTCATTTCGCCGATTCATTTATCGAATAGATCTTGGAGCGTTTACGATGATTGAGACTTCTACGCTTGATTTATTTTAATGACGAACTGTACAATATATTTATTGGAAAATTCAGAAAAAAACAATGTGCAACTATTGATTTGTTCTTTCAATTCTTGTTAGAGTTCCATGGAAGGTGGAGTTTTCTGGGATTTTACGGACGCTTCCCAAGTTTTG
>VOSG01000732.1:0-12228 GCA_009761265.1 Halicephalobus sp. NKZ332 | reverse complement strand
CTTTCTCCTGAAGAAATTCAGAGAATGCTGGACGAAGCCAAGAAATATGAAGCCGAGGATCAAGCCCAGCGTGATAGAGTCGATTCCAGAAACCGTTTGGAGCAGTACTTGTACCAAGTGAAGTCTGCTCTCAACGACTACGGCGACAAACTTTCCGCTGACGACAAAAGCACTGCTTCCAGCTTCATTGATGAAAACCTCCGCTGGGTGGAGAACAACCAGATGGCAGAGAAAGCCGAGTACGAGGACAAGTTGAACGAAGTCCAGAACACTCTTGGAAAGTACATGTCTAAGATCCACAACCAAGGCGAAGCTCAGACGGGTCCTCAGAACTGCGGTCAACAGTACAGCAACCAGTACGGAAACGGCTACGATGGTCCGAAAGTCGAGGAAGTTGATTAAGTTGATTGAATTCTGCTTTTAAATAGTCTGTAAATAGTTTGTTATTCATCGGTCTCTTAGTACCTGCAATATTTTAGTTGTAATTATTTATTGTTGTGAACTATAAAATTTTAAAAGTAATTGGCTTGAAAATGGGTTGAGGATAAGGGAGGAGAGATTGGACGTTGAAATCGGGGAGTGGTTACTTTAGAACCCGGTTGATGGTGTAATTGACTTGGAGTAGTTGTGAATTTGTAAAGCTAAGGGTTAAAGGCGCAACCGAATCACACTACAAGAGTGGTTTGTTCAATTCCACTATTACGATAGAAACAGGAAGATCTGAATGCGACGTTGAGGAATCTGTAAATTTAAACAACTTCGTTATTGTTCAGGTCTACTTTTTCAGAATAACTTTTCGTTGCAAAACCGACTTTCTTCCTAGAATTCGTTCATTTGAACCGATAAAATATAGTCAATACTTATCAACTCAATAATTTTCATGAAAGACAATTCATAATCGGATATGTTTACAAGTTAACAAAGAAACCCCGAGGGTTGCTCAGTCTCCGAAGTCTATCTATCAAAGGTGTATTTCCACCAGAGTTTATGGGGGTCACGGACGTAGGTGAGGATGAGAACTCCGTTGTTGGTCCAGAGACAGATGACTTCTGGGATTGCTGTTGGGCTCTGTAGATGGCGGCTGCCTCAATGACCTTCAGCCTCTGCTTGTAGTTGTTCGCTCTAACATGGTCGTTGAGGACTTGTTGGACGTAGCTGGAGGGAATCCATCCACCCTTGCTATCTCTTACTCTTTCACCATAGAACCAACCTGGAAAATAAGCTTTAAATGGGGTTTTCATATAGAAATTTACCATCTGGCATCTTCCGCAAGATGTTAATCAAGTCTCCTGGTTCCAAGACTAATTCGTCTTCTTGAGTGGCGGAATAAGGATGGACGGCGACGGCTTGAGGACAGTCCCACTCAGCATAGATCTTCTCATCGGGATTGGTGCATGTGGGAGGTCTCATCGCCGAGAGCCATCGTTCCCGATCAGACTCGCTGTCTACATTGAACAAGAACTCTACTTGCTTTCCGTTGGCATTCTGGAGCAGAACGCAGACGAACATATGAGGTTTAGAAGTGAGAATATGGAGAGCTCCCTGAGGGACTTTGTGGGAATGCGGCTCGACGGGTTCAACGACAACGAATCTCCGCTGGGCGTAGTCCTTGCAGACGTAGGTCCCGTTTCTGAATTTTACACCATTATTATTTTATTTCCGCTCAGAGAATAACTCACAATCGTTTCTTGGCTATCAGCAGCAAGTCGCTGAAGAGAAACAGATAAAGACCTCGTGTCTTCTGCTTCGATTGCAGAAGACCTTTCGAGCGTCGTTCATAGACTTCTGTTACTTGTCCGCTTTTGACAACATAACGACCAGAAGTGACTAGTGGAATACGTCTGAAACGATCATGATTCCATATGAACGAAAGACAAAAACTCACTTCAAATCAGCACTCTTGTAGATGAGTCTCCGTTCAATGTCCAGAAGCTGTTCTGTCCTTTCCATTCTTCTAGCTCCCTCGTTACAATTCCTAACTACTTGGTTGGCGAGCATGAGGGCCTTGGTGGCGGACTTCTGAGCAGGGGAATCGTTGGTCACTCGTTCGAGGATAGCATACACAAGTAGAGGATATCGCGTTATCCTCTGCATCGGTAGCATCAGGAATGACCTCATATCCAATCCGTGGCACTGTCGATCTGATTCTATCCTGTTTACACAGTTAACGAATTGGGAATTTAGAACTTTGAGTCGCTTGAGAGTCCTGTCTTGGTAGACTTGATTAGAGCAGTACTTAACGTAGGCATCGAAGTGCTTCTCGAAGTGCTCACATAGAATATCACAGACATCTGTTAAAATGAGATTCTCTTCTAGTCTATTTTCGAGGTCACAGAGAAGCCTCTCGCTACAGTCTCGGACGGCAGTAATGTTGCTGAACAGGTGCTTCCTCTCTGGCACTGTTATTATCGGAGGCTTTAGTCCGCTTCCCGAGAGTTCCGGAGCCGCCATGAAATGGGTGATAAGGACATTTATCGACCTAAGATAAGAGGCTTCAGAAGTGATCACTTCAAAGAAGGCTTCCTGGAGCTTCTTCTGGTTTTCGTCCAGTGTGTTCAGAAGCCCAGCGGATTTCACCTCGGGTAGCTCACACCAGAGAGATCTCTGGCTTCCATAAATACTAGCTGCAGTCAATCTCTCTCTTCTCATGGACGTATTCGAGGTCAGATGACTAGAAGTGTCAGCTCCTCTTCCGGAATCTGTGGACACTGAGGAAGATTGTCTCCTGATAAGACTCATCGCATCTTCATTCCCGGCCGATCCACAAACACTATCCACTTCGTCGTGCTTCACAGAGTCCCCACTCGCGGAGCTGGCTCCAGAAGTTGTGGTTGATCCAGAACTGGCTCCGACTTCCAGCATCTTTTCTTGCTCATGTAGCATGTAAATCTGGTACAATGGCTGGGGCTCTGGAAGTCTGCTCGTGTAAGTTTGTTTTTTCTGGAGTTCCGCGGCGTCGGAAGGAATGTCCTCATCATCGTCTAGAGCATCTTCTTCAACGAGTTCCGATTCTTGGCTGCGGATTACCTGAGCTGGAGAAAGATCTAATTCATCATCATCATCTTCCTCATCTGAATCAATAGAAGATTGCTGGAATCTGGTTCCTGAAGCTGAGGCCAAGACTGGAGGAGGCGAGGTTGGCATTGGAGGGGGTAATTCCGTTGGTCTCTGAACTTGACTAGAATTACGAGTTTCTGTCTTTTCCGCGTTCTCCACAACCGGAGGAATGACAGGAGTCTTCTTTCTGAAGCAGTCAGTCTGCATATATTCACTTTCGATCTCGTCTAATAATGAATTCTTTGGAGGTTCTGGAGAGTCTGAAAATTCAATTATTAGATAATTAATCTATTTCCTCCCTTCTCATCATCGAAAACGTACAATCATTTTTATAAAAAATCAAAGAGACCTTCCCCTACTTCAGAAACATCGACATGAGTCACCGAAATTCTCACTATTCGGAGACTCATTTTATGCACAGAAAATATCCCATAACCGTGAGAAACAAGCTGCACTTACCTTGTAAAGTAACTGTTTGGAGCGGAATTTTCGAATTCGAGTTTTTGTTCAAGGTACTCTGGTCTTTGTTTCTCCTTCCCAATGTCAATGCGGAATCTATGCTCTTCCAGAAACTGGAAGCATGACTAGCGGATTTGGATTTCCCGATAGCATAATTGCTGCTCCCGGAACTGTAGGCTTCGTTGGATCCCCCATAACCGGGCTCTTCATCCAATTCACTTTCACTCGACCAGTCATCTCCGTAAATGCATGAATCATTCATCTGTCTAGAAGTCGACGGAATGTTTGATGGGCAATCGGTCTGTAAACTCTTCTGATCGACAAATACTCCACCAGATGAAGATCTCGTTGATTTCGAGAGAGCTGGAGACTGGGTGACTTTTGCTTTAAACTTATCCATTTTCCTAGAGATATTCACCTGGATTTCGGATTTGATGCGCAAAAGTTTCTCCAGCTCTAGTGCCCCGTGAGACGGAGGTCTTGTTCTGTTCCTAGATTTGCTGGAACTCCAAGTTCCAAAATGAGACTTTGGAACTCTATCCATCGAAGGTAATATCGAAGAAAATGTAGAGTCACCGATAGAACTAGAAAACATGGACTGGTGGAGATGCTCATCAAATTCTTCCTCGGATGCCCCAGTGTAAGCTCTGTAGACAGATTCGCAGTTTCTTCGTCGAGACTGCTGGGACCGCTTTTGGTACTTAGGGGAATATGCAACTGATTTTAGTTTTTGAGATTCGCCTTCAGGAGAGGGAGCATAAGCAGGCTGTAAATGATTTCTTTTCATATTAAACTCCCTTAAAATCAACTTACATTAAAGCCTATATCAATATCTTCATAAACTTCTTCAAATCTATCTGGATTGCTTTTTGGAGGAGCTGGCGGAGGCATCGACGGGAGATTCGGCTTGGTCTGTCCTTCCCAGAATCCTTGTTTCTCGTCTTCCGGAGAACTCATCGATTGATAGATATTGGAAGCACTGGTAGAATGTTTCAGTTGCCAGCTGAATTTGAAGTTAGGCTTAGGTGAGACTGGAGGAGGAGGAGGTCTCGTTGAAGGCTTCTTTATGGACGACTTTGACCTTAACCAAACCTTGGAATGAACTGGAGGATGTTCCACCGGGGGAGTATTCGTCTCCAAATCTCCTATATCGATTCCTCTTTCGTGAGACGTCGAAGGAGAGTCGGCTTCCGGGGATATCGGTCTCAGTTGTCTGAGCGACTTTGCCAGCATGACTTTGGAAGGCTTTGGTGGAGGTCTAGGAGGGGCCTGTGCAGGTCGTTCATGATGGACTGGACCTTCTGCGAGCGTCATGGACGCAATTTGAACGATGGTAATATTCTTCTTATCCGGGCAAAGTCCTTCTGTTGGCTCACTGAAAAATACAAAATTATAAAAATCCAAATATTCAATTTTTTGCTTTAATTTCGGAGGTAGAAACCACCTCGGAACAAGGGTCTTCTCATTTCGCGGATCGTTTACTTTCCAACTAGATATAAAAAAATTCTCAAAAAAGTCTGATTTTAAATTCAATTAAAGCACTAAGCTTATTCTTAAAAAAGAAAATCGCTTCGAAAATCAGATCAATTAGAAACAAGGTTATTAGGATGGTCCGGATGCCATGGGGTAAACGACAGATTTTCCGTTCAACCAACGAAGGGACGAATTCTCGCCTCAAAGTCTGCGTTAATCTGGGTCAGACTGGCAAATGAAAAAGACTGGATGATCGAGCAGGAGAACCAGAATTTAAGGAGAAAGTTTATCAAATAAATAATGGGTTAGTTTTTGAAAAAATGTCTCATTTTAATGTCGGAAACAGGTTCGATGATAAGTTTGAGTAATGTCCAGAAAAGTGAGCAGGTGAAATTTTTCAGACACTATCTAAAACTATTTTCAAGAACAAAATAGTGTCCAAAAATTGAGAAATCGAGAGCCCTTGGACGCTAACTTTTTTTCTTCGCTGAAAATTCAAATGATGTCGAGAAACTTTGGAAGATAGAGTCTTCGGGACATCATCCGCGATTTCATCTTTCAACAAAAACATACATTGCGAAAACCCTAATTTCTGATGTTCAATAAAATATCTAACTTCTTCACAACAACTAATTCATAAAATACGTTGCATGGAAAACCTCCAGATGGAATTTTCATCTAGTAATCACTTTGCATGCATCAAGAAAGCTCCACATCCTCTTTTATGGTCTTTTTATGATCTCCTATTCGCGAACACCGACAGCTCCCAGATCGGAATCAGGCTTCCACAAGAACAGCTCTCATTCAAAATTTATTCTATCATTGATTTAGACCGTTTGCGCAAATAGCCATAAAACGTTGCAAAATTAAATGATTACAGGATCGGAAGTGTTCTAAACTCGATTTCCAGAATTATTTCCTAGCAGAAGGCGATGGGGCATGGAAGGGGATTCAGATGGACAATGAAACCACAACAGCCATTTTCTGTGGGAAAACTTGAAGAAAATTGACCTTGGGGAAATCGCGAAATGATCGAAGTAAGACATCTGAGAAAAAATAATCTAATTGGTAAAGTGTGACGTTTAGCCCACCTACGGTTAAACCGTTGAATTTTCCTTTTTTTGATCTTTCCGATTTTACGAATTTTTCAATGGAATCAGGAAAAATAAGACGAATCAATTTGTTCTTGACCACTTGACCGGGGACGACCCCCAACTGCGGAAACCACAAATATCAATTTGCTTATGGAAAGTGAAAGTAAAATGGCGCCAATCTGAAAGTGATTGACTAGACAGAATTAAATTTGAAGAAGACTGAACAATCCAAGTGTGGAAAATCAAACAGCCATTTTACAGACACGACCTTCGCAGAATCTGATCATAAGAGAACGGAAAAATAAATCCATCTTCGTGAAATTCATAATCAAATTGGATCAAGCATGAAGATGGAAGAGGGTCTTCTTGAAAAGACTAGAACAAGTCAAGTGACCACCGATCGGAGAATCTCCGTTTTTTATTGTTTCAAAAAGAACAAAGGTGAAGGGAGCAGTTTAATTGCAAAAATGGAATAACGAAGAAGAAAACAAAACACGAGAGTAAAGGCGATAAATTGGATGAAATTATCTTGGAGACGATTAACCGCAATAATAGTGGTCATTTAGTGAAAACAGCTATGGTTATTAAGTTGGATGTTCTAGAAAATCCATAAATCCGAATTTCTCACATACCATTACAATTCTGGAAGATTGCTGGATATTCATTAGTGTTTTAGTTTTGAAATTTTCTGGACACTGTCCAAGACTGCTAATGCGTTGCAAGAACGAATTTCAATAAGCCGCATAAAGCAACACATCAACAAAAGTAAATAAAACGAGTTGACATACAATACATTCACTCGCAGATATTCGTTTTTTCTCGCTACGCTAAAGGAATCAAACTCCAGACCAAATTCCGATACTCAAGTACTTATTTAGGATTTGAAGGGATTACCAAGCTATGTCATTTGTGGGAAAAACCAGATTTAACCTTTGAAATGAATTGTAATAGAAGCCCAAATAGTTTCGCTAAAGTGTCAAACTTTGACCAAGAGGAACTGCGCGAAGAAAGTAATGCACTGGTCAGTCTTTCCGATTCGGATTGGTCCTCTGGAACCAGAACGGAGGAGATCAGAGAAGGACTTGGCTGGTTTCCTGCACTCGATCGGAAATGCTCAAAAACCGAAAACGCGAGAAAACATGGATACTTCTTGATTCCAATGTTCTTATTGGATTGATTTGGAGGACTCACAAGACCCTCGAGAAATCCTTCGCGAATCAAAATCGAATAAATAAACACGAACGAGAACCGTTGCAATTCTCGCAAAAATTTAAAAAATGCGTCGGTCATTTTTTGGATCCCATTTCCAATAGATTCGACGAGTTTGAAATAAAAAACAAATAATGAATCGTGTCAAAAGATGGTCGATGTGACAAATCACCCAGAGATGATCTTAAAGCGGTGGGAAAATGGAATCTAAAGTAAATCGTATTTACTAAGCAGAAACAGAGTTATTTGACGATCCCAACAAATCTTGGATCCGACGAAGGTCAAGTAATGCGTCAATCATGTTAGTAGTCAACCGGAATGAGTGAAGATTAATGGAAAAAGGATTGGATTTATAATTACCGAAAATTGCTCGCTTTGATGAATAAGTTGGGCAATGTCCGAAAAATTAGAAATTCTTATTTTCTGGATGCTACTCGGTTTCGGCTTTTAATAAACAGGATGTTCATGAAATCTCAATTTCCACATCTTCTGGGCATTGCTCAAAATCATACTCAGAACTGTTTTTGAAGTCAAGAAACAGTAATCTTCACATTTTTTAATGTTTAATATAAATAAATGCCGGAAATAATAATTGCTACATTATTATTAATGTATCAGTGCATGAGAAGCAATGTAATGATACATAACGTTAATGCATTGACGAGCGATAAATAATATACTGATACATTATATCAGTATGCTGATATATGAGAAGGAATGCATCCGAGCATTGGAAACGTTTTAATCCACTGATGCATTATATAGCATACATCGGTTTGTGGGTGTATAAACGTTGTGACTGGACCTGTTTCCTACTTGTGTTTAAAAATGTACAAAATAATGTCCAAACTTCAAAACTCATTTCCTTCCAAATTTCTGACACATTCTTGAAAATAGGCGGCTTCGTTGACCACTTTTTCGCAGATTCTGACTATCTCGAGTGAAATTCCAAGTACTCGAGTGTTAAAAGACACGAGCGCGAAGATTGGAGGCTTTGCGGGAAAAGCAGAAATTCGTTTGAGGCTTCCTGGACAAGCCAGGATCAAAGAATAGCGATAGAAAAAATTTGAAAACTCTTAATTCTTCCTGTTCGGACTTATTAGAAAAAATTTCCCACTTGAGGACAGATATAACAATTTAAGAACTCTCTTGTTGACAACTTTAACATGTCAAGAAGCACTCAAAACAAACCTGGAATCTCCTCGGGATTCGTCAAAGTTGTTGGCGGATTTGGATTTGCTCATTCGTCGACGAACTGTGGCTTTTGTGGTGAGATCGCTGGTACTTTTACACTTCTTGACTGATGACCGTTTTCGTATTACCGATCGACAGTAATATCGGGCTGTTGTCGGTTTGAGGGAGCTGGAAGAAAAATAAATTAGTCATGTAGCAGGTGCGCAAGATGGACTAATTGGTACTTGCCAAACAAGGGAACATGGCTTATTGAAAAATAATTTTCAACCGCAAACTTGAATATCGCATATGAAACCCGAAGAACGAGCTGCATGAAACACTATCAAGAAACAGAAACTTTATTTCGAAAACGAACTTCCAAGTGTCTGGGAAACGTGCAAGTTTTTATTGGAAAACGCCACTAAAAACACTTTTTTGTAAGATTTTTAGAAATCATCACACTGGAAACTGGGCCACTTTTGGTCCAGAACACTAAATCATAGACGCTAGCCACTTGAAGATGATCGCAATCTCCTCACGTGTGCTTGAGACTGAAATGTATCGAGTGTCTCCATCCAGCCCTCCACGAAAATCGTTTAAAACCGATAATGTTCAGGTTAATTGTGTAAATATACATTAATCCATCTATATTTAATTGACACGAAATGAAGTGAAAAAACAAAGCCAAGACGTGAACAGACGATTGAATCAATGTATAATCCCAGTTAATCCCTCTCCGCGAATTTTATAGTTACCATCAGTGATTCAGGTCAATCTGGACAAATCCAATCGTTTTGAGTTTTTTCAGTATCAGATCCAAAAAACAAAAAGTTGAAGGTAAATAAAGCCGAGATGAAGAAAATTCATTTTCTGATTGTATAAATTCAAGTTGTAAGCCTTTCAATTGTTTGCAGATTATCGAACTCCGAATTTTGGGGGATGCAGAAATCGAAAACTAACCTGGAATTTCTTCTAGTTTGAATGAATATTGGTTTTCTCGGAATCGGAGGCCCAGAATTGGATTGATGTTGGTTACTTTCAAATCTGAAAGAAAAACAAATTAAGATCAGATTATCCATAGGTAGTTTTTATAGAGGAAGTTGAATTACTGGACAGGGGGTCTTTCCGGAACGAAATGACCAGGCAATAAGCGTGAACGTGATTGATTGGCGGTGGTTTTTAGTGTGGGAAGGATTACGACGAGTATCCTGCGATAAACTTGAGCAAAAAGAAAAACTCACTTTTTAGCCAAGGCATGGACTCTGTTGACCTTTTTCGGTGGTAGAGCTGGTACCTTCACGTCGATAGTCACACATGAAGCATTGCTGCTAGTAGATCCGGACCGCTTCGGCTTTTCTGGTTTCATCGGTCTTCCGAAATCCTCCATCGTAATACTGCTAATACTTTGTGTTAAATAAAAACCGGGAACGATTTGTAATTTCTCATCACAGTGAAAACTAATTGGAATATTTTCTGGAAAACGAAAATGAGCTGGAATCAAGAAAATTAAGCACGATCCACGTACAGTGTTGAAAAAAATCAAAATTGAGATACTTTCGAATTCACAAATAATATGAAAAGAAAAAACGTTTCTGGTTTTTCCGGGTATTCGGAAGCACTTGAAAAATGATCATAGAGAGAAGCCGAAATCAAAACTCAGCTCCGGGGATTGGGACTGAAATCGTCAAGTGGACAATGTCCTTAATTCAACAAAGACTGATACCCAGTCAATTTAATCGCATTTGGAAGGAATGAAATGAAAGTGAGAAACAAGGTGAAAAACAAGAAAAATTATGCATCGGACCAGGCTTCCAAATCACTCGAACAAAAGCGGACTGAGATAAGAGGGTGAAGTGGCTCGTCTCCGTCTTTTGAGAATTACCGGCTGGTTGGAACAAAGGGGGAAAAGATAGTTTTGAGTGGTCAGTTAAATGACGAAATACAATTCCTGGACCTGTCTAGAGAAATTAGAGAAGAAAGTCATGATGAGAAGGGGTTAAGGAGAGTTCCGAAACGGCTGTATAGGGCTAACGAATGAAAGCCGCATTGGAGTAAAGATAACTATGAAATAACAATTATTCGATGCACTCAAAAAACGAAACTCCAAGCATGAGTCAGACTAAATCTCATGCATTACAAACCCCGACCCCAGTTTCCCCATATCCTCTTTTCAATAAAACAATAAACAAATCCGAACAAGCTGTCGAAACTTATTTTTATTATTCTTGTCATACAAGAAGCAAAAAGCAGACCAATTTCGCGGTCGAGTCAGGCATCCCGTCTCGGCCAGTGGCCATTCGTTTATTTCGAGACTCACAATACAGCGACGAACGGCACGAATATCTGTTTGTCGCCCGGCCAACGAACCGGACCAACATTCTATGGATTTTCGCCGAGCTCTTCCTTCGAAAAAGGCTCCAATTTCCGGTCAGATAAAATGTTCAGTTTATTAATTACTAAAACGAAAATGTTGTAAAAACGAAATTCAAAAACAAAAAGATTTAAGAACCAAAGATTTCCAAAAATGGAATTCGAGCTAAAAGACCTCCGAAAAGGGTTTTGGAGTCATTTATGACAAAAGTATACTTTTGGTCAAAGCGAGAATTCTGATCCGATCATACTCCAACGCTAACTAAAAGAGTTTGGACTGATCTGCTTAGAATCCTCTCCTTTTGTGAGCTTTCCAGCTTCGTCAAATTGCAAAACTACTTAGACCATTTCTGAAACCAAAGCTGATTACGTAATGGAGGAACAAAGACTTCCAACGGTTTTTAAGTTACTTCCAAAATACAGCAACTGTAATCTCTTTAGAGAAAGTCGCCAAATTGGCCTATCCGTCAATTCCACAAGCCCAGCTGTCGATCTCGCTAACGAGCTTTTCGCGCCGGACTGGTCCATTCAAGTTAGATAAAAGCTTGCGCGAAATTGGGTTAATTAAAAAGCCTAGTAAAATCTTGAAACGGGATTTACGAAAAATCGATACCGGATATGAGGGAGATGATAGTTGGAGGTCGGATCATCTGTATTAGTGAGTCAGTCCATGTGGGACGACTCGGTGAAAAAAATCTTCTCGATGAGTCGTTGTCGGCACACGGAAATATTTAATCATGATTGTTTGGAAAAAGGATTGAAAGTTCAAATATGAAGAATAGGAAAACAAATTCTTGATTTGACAATCGAAAATATTTATCTCTTTTGTTTAGAATTTAAAAATTTGCAATTTGTTCCTGAGTGAGAAAAGAACTTTAAAAATGAATATTTCGTCTTGAAGGTTCCTCATATTGTGAGGGAAATAAAAGCGCATATGCATATGTGTTCTTTGAGTTTAGATCCAACTTTCCACCACCCTGACACCGAATCATGATGATAATTTATTGCATATTTAGTTAGTTATTTTTACTGCATATTTGATATCAAGAAATCGAATAGATGAAGTTTCACCTGTCTCATTTTGTACTTTACTTAACTCCATATAGTTCCCACCACCCAACCTTTCGTCTTTTCACTTTAATCCTAATCTTATGGACTTACCGTTAGAATACTTCTACAATGAAAAAGTTGCTCTATTTTATGTTTATTACACATCTTTTATTACTTTCTTGACGTTCATAGTTGCTCCACTCCTTATTACTGCGATATTAACCCAATCGGTAATAATCGGGAGGTTGAAGAATTTCCTACTGAATCATGTTTTCTGGTTGTTTATGATGGAAGTGATATTGTTCGTCTCAAGGCCTGTGTTTTTGCTACCACTTGCTGGGGG
>VOSG01000731.1:0-12231 GCA_009761265.1 Halicephalobus sp. NKZ332 | reverse complement strand
ATTTTTCAACAGTCTCTATCTCCATAATCACCATAATGGGACTTGTAATAGTATTGATGATGGGATTTATCACGAGATCCATTTTTTATTCCTTTAAATCGAAAATGAAATCGTTCAGGTCGACGAATTATGAATTAATGCCATTGACTACTCATAAGACAGGAGAATTGAAAAGCATACCTATGTCTTCTCTGGATTGGGAAAACAAGAAACAAATCGGGAAAGGAAGATTCGGCTGTGTTTATCGATGCTTTTCTAAAGAACAAAATGAAATGGTGGCAGTAAAGGAGTTGACCAGTAATGACAGAATGGCTCATGAGAAGTTCTACCAAGAGATGGAAATTATGTGCACATTAAGACATCCTAATGTAACCCCTATACTCGGCATTAACTGTGCACATCTCTTGAAAATCATTATCCCTTTAAGGAAATCCGATTTAGCAACGTATTTAGCAACGTTAGAAAAGCCGGAAAGAGGAGATTTCATACGGTTCAGTGTTCAAATATCAGACGCCATGATATATCTCCACTCGAAGAATATAATCCACTGTGATCTGAAAGCGAATAATATCCTAGTGAAAGACGAATTCAACATCGAAGTCGCTGATTTTGGTTTAGCTGGGATCATGAATGCCGGCAACAAGATTGGAGGGACTTTGACTCATATGCCCATAGAGTATCTGGAAGTAAACGCAGGAGAAATAGGAAAATCAGAAGCAGCAAGAGCAGCAGGATTAGCCAGCCAATCGACAAATAAAATTAAGCAGGCAACAAAAGAGGGCGATGTCTGGTCCTTCGGGGTTACTGCCTGGCAGATCTTCACTCTCTGTAAGGACACACCGTACAGCGAATATAACATCGATTCAGAAATCAAGATGTTCAATGTTCTCGTAAATGGAAGCAGACTTTCGAGACCAGAACTTTTCCAAGATCTCTCATCTCTGTGGAGTGCGATTCTCAGCTGTAATAATATATTAGATAAATCTTAATAACTAAAACATTCCAGGCTTCAGCCGAGACCCACAAATGAGACCTACTTTCAATCACCTGTACAGTAAATTCGCGAGAATGCTTCCGATTTATCGTCCTGTTGAGCAATTGTATCAGATACCACTGACTAGAGATGAAGTTTAAGGGTCGGAGAGTGTAAAAAAAAGATAAATGGACTGATACAAGTAAAGAAAGAAGCTGAAGTATATTTTAGTCGCTGAAAATCTATACAGAAAAAGTTGAAATGGAAAAACACTGGACGAAGTGTGTTGCAAACTTTTTCTGAATGAGACTTGTTATTTTTCTCTAGGTGAAGTTAGTAGATTAGTACAATTAATAAAATGAGTTCAAAAGTGCGTCTCAAAGATTCGGTGCTAGGACACTTTACTACCAGGAATGCGACTTGGTAGCAAAGGGTGCTAGGTCACTTTTCTCCCCGAAAGTGGAATCTTCCACTTTCCAGGAGAAAAGTGGCTTGGCGTTCCGTGCCGAATCTTCTTTTTTGGTAAAATTATTTCAATTATTGTTAGATTAAGTTATCATTAAATTTTTTTATCTTAATCTTTCTAAATATTGAAATGGTAGATCTCTACAGATCAAATAAGATAAAAAAACACTTCAACATAAATTTTCATACATATACACATGTGTTTTTTATTATTTGCCTTGGAAACATTTGAAGAGATATTTCAACTTATTCCATCGATAGAATAAGTATACCTATTGTTAATTAACTAATTCATGGTTGGATAGAATAGTAATCATTTAAATTGAAATAGCAATTTCGTTTGAAAGATGAACCTAAAATCACAAATTTATTATGTGTGGATTTCTAAGCTTTGGCTCTTTATGCTTTTTGTTTGAAAATGTATTAAATACTCGTAATTAATAGAAAATTCATAATAAAATACAGAAAGTTATTCACAACAGATAATGGAAATGCAAGCACCAAAGAGTGACCCTTGTATCTCTTCGGTGTTGATATACAGTACCGGACAAAAGTGAATACCCCTTCACATTTTTTGACATAACTTTTCTCAGTTGTTGAAATCGATTGATTCCTTTTTTAAATTTATCTCAAAAACATAACAAACAAAAAGAGCAACCACAACAACTAAGATTTCAAATTAATAAATTAGTAAAAATGAAAAATTAAATTAACCGGGGACAAAAGTGACTACCCTTAAAGATTTAAGACTAGTGAACCGGAAAAATATAGCTCCAAAAACCTAATAACCTATCAAATAAACTCAATATCGAGTGGAAAACCCATGAGCTTCGCGAACTGCTGCACAACGCCTAGGCATGGAGTTGATTAAGCGATCAATCGTTGGTCGATGTTATACCATTCCCTCTCCAGAACTTCGAATTTTTCGTTTGCATTTCGCACTTTGATGTGCTTAGTGCGACGAGTAAGTTCATCCCAGAGATGTTCTATCGGGTTCAAGTCCGGACTCTGTGAAGGCTATGGTAAGACCTTCACTTTTTGAGCTTTCAACCACTTTTGAATAGAGCCTGCTGTATGCTTAGGATCATTGTCGTGCTGGAATATCCATCCAGAACGCAGATTAGACCTAGCAAATGGTAGCATATGATTTGATAGTATATCCTGATACATATCAGCATCCATAGTCCCATGAATGCGCACCAATGGACCTACTCCCGAAGCGCTGAAGCATCCCCAAACTATTACGCTCCCGCCTCCATGCTTTACAGTTGGTGTTTGATATCGAATATCAAATCTTTTCCCTTTAGGATGACGCACCCATGTAATCCCATCAGAAGAAAACAAGTTAAACTTGCTTTCGTCACTCCAGAGGATCTTTTCCCAATCCTTGGTTTTCCATACCTTGCGCTCCCTTGCCCACCTCAATCGGTTGGTCTTATTCTTGGGGGTAATGTTCGGTTTCCGTACCCCATGACGTCCGTGAAGTTCACCATCGATTAATCTTCGACGAACAATTCGAACTGTCATATCAGGACCTCCAGTGACTTGAGATTCTTCAAGAACTTGATTGGCAGTGTACTTGGGGTTCGATCGAGAGATTCTTTGTATCATCTTTTCTTGATGGATGGTAGTCTTCCTCGGCCGACCTGATCGTGGCTTATTCTCCAGAGTCTTGCACTTTTTCAGATTCTTCTTCCACAATTTAATTGTGTTTATCTTGACAGAAAATACGACTGAAGCTTCACGAACTGTTTTTCCGGATTTAAGGAAAGTAATGACGCGCTTTTTCAGATCCAAAGAGTGTTCTTGACGCGGTACCATTTCTAAAGTGAATAAAACAATATAAATTGTAAAATTAATATAAAAATTAACGGGAAAAACTTACTAAGATAACAGAAAATAACGTCAAACAAAGAAAGAGTATTCACTTTTGACCGGCAAGTTTGAAATTTTTTAAAATTTCAGCACAAATTTTACCACTTAATTACCCGTTTATTGAATTTGTTAACAACAAATTCCTGACTCATTTCAATAATTCTGAGAAAAGTTATTTCAAAACATGTGAAGGGGTATTCACTTTTATCTGGTACTGTATGAAACTTCACACTTTGTTGTCATTTAGATGTTTCAGAATGTAGAAATGGTTAAAGAGGGATTGATGGATATCCACAGCGGAGACTGATGACAGTCTCCTACGGGGTTCTACTTCCCCAGCGTGAAGATTATAGGGTTCTACTGTCGATAACACATACTTAATAGAGTTTATTAGAAACGCAAGTATCTAGGATATAGAGGGGAGAGCAAGACTCTCTTAGGACAGTTGATCGGGTGTTCCGAGACGTCGGCCACTGGGCGGGGTCTATCTTTTGAATGTACTTTGATCAGCCGAGTTAAAGCCCGACTTTCATGCCGACAAGAAGAACATCTAGTAAAAACAGATAGTAGACTCTGAAGATATGTTTGAAAGACTCTAAAATGCCATAAGAATCATCAGATAGCTATTGTGAATAAGATATGTCCTCTTGTTGGATTAATTATTTTTTCGTAAAACTTATTACAAAATTTCTATCAAATATTATGGTTTGACTAAAGATGATGATAAAAAATAGATAACTTCTGATTATTTACTCAAAAATATCAATTATTAGTAATAAATCACATAAGAGAAAATTGTCACAGAACACCAAATACACTTTGCTACCAAGTCGCATTCTTTCGCATTCCTGGTAGCAAAATGTTCTAGCACCTCGGTGAAAGCCCCGAGATAAAAATATGAACAGGAGGAATGTAAATTAGTCATCGCCCAATGTATTAGGATCTTCGGGCTTGAGCAGTGGATCCCCCTCTTGCGGCTGACGCGGATGAGAATTATTCTGGCTTCCCTGGTTATTTCTGTTTCCTTCTGGACTATTGACAGCGTTCTCGAGTTCATTATCTGTACGAAGGGACTGGATTTGATTTTTGTGCCCAAAAACTTGAGAGAACTGTTGAATTTCTTCCATAGTATATTGCCGTGGCTGATTGGATGGAGAATTCTCTCGAACCGTATTTGAACTCGACGGACCTTGATTATTTCCGTTTTCTTCTGGCCTACTGGCAGTGTTCTCAGATTCATCATTTGTACGAGGGGACTGGGTTTGTATAACTTGTCGATGTTCTTCTGAAGTACGTTGTGATGACTGATTGGATGGAGAATGCTCTGGAACCCCAGTTATATTAGAGCCTGGCCGATATCCAACAGCGGTATCTTGGTTATCACTTGTGGAGCGACAACATGAAAGTTTGTCACGGCAACGCCAATAAATAAACGCGATAATAAGAAGGGAAATTAAAATACCGACGACAATGAAAAGCCAAATATTTGAAGGTAATGTTTCTTCATTAGATTTCGTACCTAGAAGTAGTGAGACGTTAAACAACTTGCCGCCATCCAATCCTTGAATGTAATCTCTAATTATCTCAATATTCTCAATTTTCTGATTCACTTTGTAAGGAATCTCTTTCCATTCGAGACCTTCATGATCTATTGATGCATCTGCTTGATATATCTGGTTTTCATCCACTTTCACAACAATTACAGTTTCTTCATCTCTTAATAAAACATCAGACAAGGTCCACTCTCCAATCTCGAAATTCTTAGTTGGATGTGTAGCTTCTGCAGCATCGATGAACCCAAGAATTCTCTGCTTTTTACTTTTAATAATTGCTTGGATTATTCCATTATAAAAATTAAATATCATAGTAGCATGCTTGCCGATTTCATCGAAATTAACTAGATTGCTATGAGGTTTTCCTTGGTCTGTGTGCTTAATTATTGATATTGTGTTATTCTCGGCTTTGAAGAATAACTTCACCTGAAAAGCTATCATTTAATTTATTATTGAAAAGAAAAGACATACTACTTTATCTCTTACAAATCTGCGTCCAATATAACATATTTTTTCACATTCTAACTTCCTGCTGGGAATCAACTCATACGCTTCTTCATTAGAACATCGAGAATCTTTTTCGGGTATTTCAAACTTAATTTTCCATTCCTTAGGTCGTGAATACACTTCTGAAACCACTTTTTAATTAGTTACTTTTCCTCAATAACATACCTTCGATAATAGTTATATAAATAATTAAAAAATATATTCTACAGCGCATTTATAGTCAATAGAAGGTGAAATTAACGTGAAGAGCTATCATCGGCCCTTTAAGTTCCTTATCTATTTTGCTAGAGCTAAAAATTTGACAAGCACCAATTCAGGTGAGCTGAAAGTTCTTCTATTTACAATAGGAATAAAAGATTATAATTATTTAGCATCTCAGTAATTATTCAATTAGTATCTTAAAAAAGATTCCTGATGGAAGGAAATTCAATTTAAAACAGATAGAGAATTTCGTGAACGGAGGAAATATAAGCGGAGAAAATATAAGAGCGGACAATATATAAGATGGATAAAATATCGTGAACGGAAGAAATATAAGATGAGAAAATATAAGAGCGGACAATATATACGATGGATAAAATGTAAGGTGGATAAAATATAAGACGGACAAAATATAAGAGGACAAAATATAAGACAGACAAAATATAAGATCAGACAATATTTTTCCGACGCGAAAAATTTTCATGATTTTTTTAGGCTGATTTAGGCTTGGGCTAGGCCTAGACCTAAGCGCAGGCTTAAGCGTAGCTAAATCCAGGCGATCTTGTATTTATTCTGATCTTATATTTTATCCGATCTTATGTATTGTCCGTCTTATATTTTTTCCGGTACTTTCCCGTTATCCCGACTGTACTGAAAATGATTTTTTTGCATTTATTCAACATTTTATGCACTTAATAACACAATTCAACACATTAAAGAGTGAAGAATTACTATAATTACGCTTTAGGAGGCCAGAATTCTTTGATTTCTTGTAAAATAAGTACTTGTAGGTTACACAGACGGCGCAAAAATTTTCTTGTCGGAAGCGCATATAAACTACTTTACCAAAATCTTCCATAGTGTTGTTATCACCTTGGCATAAATGCTTAAGTCCAGAAGCCGATTGTTCATGCATAATTAACAATTTACACACTGTCCAAACTTGACGAATCAACCCCGCACTGATTAAAATGACGAAAAAGTGGAGCCGACACGAAAGTTTTTTTTCGCGCTGTCCATATAACCTACAAATACCTGTGAAATTTTAGATAGTTCGGCATAAGGGTAGTAGTACCCTGTAATCATTAAAAATAAACTTCTCCACTCTATAATATGTTGAATTGTGCTATTAAATGCATAAAATATTGAATAAATGCAAGAAAAATCAGTTTCAGCAAAGTCGGGATAATGAAAAAGTACCGATTTTTCCTCTTTTCAGGACACAAATTTAGTTTTATTTCAGTAAATATCAGTTAAAGAAACTCTCCAGAAACGACATCATTTATTTGTGAAAATAAAACTTAAAACTACTCATTATCATTACTATTTTGTCCATTATTAGTCCCATTTGAGGATGATGCACCATTATCTTGGGCTGATGAGGGAATAGCAATTGCTATTTTTTTGTTTCTATTAATTTCACCATCTCTTCTAGCGGAATTTCTCCGTACATTTTCTTTTTGCGTAATACTTTTCCCATTTTCAATAAGTACCAGTTCATGTGTTTCTTCTTTTGAACCTCTCTTATTTTCAACTGTTGATGGATCTCCATTTTTGGTGTGAGATTTAAGACAAAATCGCTTTTTCCGCCTAGCAATAATAAACACCAAAATCACAATAAGTGTAATCACAAAAAGTATAAGCACAAGCAGGACAATTTCCCAATGAGAATTAAAAAATATGATATCTTGCTCTCTGTTGTTAGAGTTACTGTAGTGTCTGTCTCTAGTTCTTTTTGTGTAGATATTCTGTCTTTAAATTTTATATTTAGAAATAGAGAAAAATTAAATAATTGGCTATTGTCCAATACTTCAACATATTATTCTTTGGCACTGTTTATTTTTATCTCAATCCTCTCAATTGTTCCATTCGCTGTGTAAGAAATCATGCCTCATTTGAGAGCTTCATGATTTATAGAGGCATCTGCTTGGAATATTTGATTCCCTTCACCTTCACAGCGATTATAGTATCTTCATCTCAATAAAACAGCAGACAAGGTCCACTCTCCAATCTCGAAATTCTTAGTTGGATGTGTAGCTTCTGCAGCATCGATGAACCCAAGAATTCTCTAGTTTTTCCTTTTGGTAATTGTTTGGATTATTCCATTATATAAATTTAACTCAAAAGTAGTATACTTGTCGATTCCACGGAAGTGAACTGGATTATTATATCTTTCGTTTTGATCAATGTATTCGAGCATCAAGATTGTGTCATTTTTGGTCGTGAAGAATATTTTTACTTGAAAAATCCTCTTTTAATTAGCTCTCAAGAAGTAAAGATATACTGCCTTGTTTCTTGCCGTTCTTATTCATACATAACATATTTTTTTACACTTTAATTCACTTTTAAAAACGAATTCATGAGCGTCAGGAAATAAGCATGTTTTATTACTCTCAGCAGCTTCAAATTTAATCTCACACTTTTTCGGTGTTGAATATATTCCTAAAATCCTTTTTGAAGTAATTTTTTTAAAATAACATATCTTCAAAAATAATCGTGCTTAAAAAGATAACAGCAAATTTTTGATTCATTTTCGATCAATAGAACATGAAACTAATATTGAAAGCTTTCCCGGTCACGAAATTTCTTTATCTATTATTTGTCGATAATTAACAAAGCTTTATAGAAATGAATAGTGAGTTTCACTATTTATAATTAATAACCTTAAAATCTTTAGAGTTCCAGTGTCCACTTGGCAAGTATTCTGATCATAAGAACAGGTGTTTTCAATGTCGTACTCCCTGTAAACTCTGTATCGGTCCATCGGAAAGAAATTGCACCAGGTGTAAAACGAATACATACATGTCGGCTAATTTAAAAACTGCAAGAGTATTCGAATGCATTCGTTATTGTCCTCATGATTCTCAACCATTGGAAGGAGCGGATTACAAATACTGTCCAATTGATCCTCCAACAACCACGACTTCTACAACAAGTACAACAACTACAACGACTACTATATCCACAACTACGACTTCTACGAAACCTCCACCAGCATCGTCTTTTGAGGAGTTGTACTCCACCAAGTATCTTTTGCATTCTCAAGAGTTTGGCATGCACAGTTATTTCGCGGTCATCTTTACATTGTTTTCTTTACTGTTAATGATATTCACCATAGGATTCGCTTTCTATTACTTCAGGAAGAAGGAGAGAAATCCCAGGTTGACGAGTTATGAACTAACGCCATTGACTACCCATAATACAGAGGAATTGAAAAGTATCCCGACGTCTTCTCTAGATTGGGAAAACAAGAAACAAATTGGAAGAGGAAAATTCGGTTGTGTGTATCGATGTTTTTGTAATGAACTAAACGAAATGGTGGCGGTGAAGGAGTTGACCAGTAATGACAGAATGGCTCATGAGAGATTCTACCAAGAGATGGGAATTCTGTCCGGATTGAGACATCCTTATGTAACCCCAATACTCGGCATCAACTGTGCACATCCCTTGAAAATCATTATTCCTTTAAGAAAATCCGATTTAGCTACGTATTTAGCAATGTTAGAAAAGCCGGAAAGAGGGAATCTCATCAGATTTTGCTTTGAGATTGCAGATGCTATGATATATCTTCATTCGAAGAATATAATCCACTGTGATCTGAAGGCAAATAATATCCTAGTGAAAGACGAATTCAACATCGAAGTCGCTGATTTCGGACTGGCAGGAATCATGGGTGATACCAACAGAATTGGTGGAACCAGAACTCATTGCCCTCTGGAGTATCTGACAAAGAGCGCTAAACACCCGACAAAAGAAGGCGATGTCTGGTCGTTTGGAGTTACTGTCTGGCAGATCTTCACTCTCTGTAAGGAGGAACCATATGGTGAACAACGCATCAGTTCAGAATTCAAGATGATCGAAGTCCTCATAAATGGAACCAGACTCTCGAAGCCAATACTATTCCATGATCACTCTTCTCTGTGGAGTGTGATCCTCAATTGTAATGAGATTTTAGATGAATCCTAATAATTAAAACATTCCAGGCTTCAGTGAAGACCCGCAAATGAGACCGACTTTCAATCATCTGTACAGTAAATTCGCGAGAATGCTTCCGATTTATCCTTCTCCTCCTGTTGAGCAATTCCATCAAGTACCACTGACTAAGGATGAAATTTAAGAACCAGGAAATTTTTAAAAAAATAAATGGACTGATACAAGTAAAGAAAGAAGCTGAAGTATATTTCAGTCGATGAAAATCTATACAGAAAAAGTTGAAATGGAAGAACACTGGATGAAATGTTTTGCAAACTTTTTCTGAATGAGACTTGTTATTTTTCTCTAGGTGAAGTTTGTAGATTAGTACAAGTAATAAAATGAGTTCAAAAGTGCGTCTCAAAGAATGATTGGGCTTGGTGATTTATTAAAATTTAAAGAATCTATATCCACATGCGCTGAGGTAAAAGAGGGACTAGTTTAAAAATTGCTTCGTAATCAAATTTGAAAATTTGTAATTAGAGATCACTGTATAATGAGGCATGTACATCAAGGAAAGCTCTTGATTATTGATTTCTATATGCACGACTTCCTCTTATCAAATATAGACCATGACAGAGCTAGTGTTGTTGTTGCTATAATATCTTTTTTATTAGAGTCTTCAGTAACTCCGCCTGCGACACTGTTGCAGCCGGTCCCAAGCCCGGATAAAGGAGGAGGGTAGAATCCCTGCCGAGGATTCGGAAAATCAGGCTGAAACCGCTATGGACCAAAGTATAGACAGAATTTCTAAAGATAAGGCTACCGCATCCGGGGTTGAACCGATGCGCCGATGCTGGAGATACAGGGAATCGGTGAGAAGTGGGCTACTGGATCCTCATAAGAAACTCGTAACACCCAAAATCAAGCTGAAACTGGCAGCTTGGAACGTCAGAACCGCGTACCAGGTAGGTCAGAAGGAGATAATCGCCAGGGAGCTGGCACGCTATGGAATCTCTATAGCTATACTATCAGAATTACATCTCACGGGCACAGGTAACATGCGAGTTGAAATCCCGAACTCCAAAGACACAATAACACTCTACTACAGCGGAGGTGATCTTCACAGAGCAGGCGTCGGCTTCGCCGTTAGCAAGCAGGTACAGAAGAGCATTCTCTCCTTCCAACCTATATCTAACAGGATAGCCACACTCACCCTAGCTGGAACGATCAAGACACACTTAATCGCAGTCTACTCACCAACTAACACTAGTGAGGACAAAGAGAAAGACGATTTTTATACGGAACTTCAACTTGTTGCAGACTCTTTCCCTAAGCGAGACCTAATACTCATAGCTGGTGATTTCAATGCACATGTCGGATCAGCACGACAGGGCTGGGAAGAGGTCTTAGGAAATTATGGGACCGGGAATAGAAATGACAACGGACTCCGACTTTTATCCTTCGCGGCCTTTAATGATTTTGTTGTAGGTAACACTATATTCCGCCACCCCAAGAAACACCAAATAACCTGGAGAGACCCCAGTGGGAAAGATGCGGCGACTCTAGATTATTTCCTCATCAGAAACCAGTTCCGAACCTCAATCAA
Organism: Halicephalobus sp. NKZ332; assembly: GCA_009761265.1. NCBI lineage: Eukaryota > Metazoa > Nematoda > Chromadorea > Rhabditida > Panagrolaimidae > Halicephalobus > Halicephalobus sp. NKZ332. The sequence continues at coordinate 1,136 of VOSG01000731.1, read as the reverse complement.
GGACATAAGAGCAATGAGAGGAGCAGACTGCAACTCAGACCACTACCTTCTACGAGCACTCCTCCAACTTAGGCTGAGGAAAGCAAAGCCAAAGACTATGTCGAATCAGAAACGTGACTGGTCAAAACTCAAGATCCCAGTTCTCAAACGGCAGTTTGAAATCTCCCTAGCGAACCGTTTCAAAGTATTGTCTGAGTCGAATGATGTGAACGAGGCAACCCAACATTTCGCGGAGATCGTCACAGAATGTGCCAAGGAGATATGTCCGATTCAAAGACGTAAAACTCAGATATGGATATCTGAGGAAACCCTAGAATTGGTGGACAAGCGGAGGAAAGCAAAGTTAACAAACCCGGAAGAATACAAAAGATATAACAAACAGGTACGTTATCACCTGAAGAAAGAGAGGGCAGACTACTGGGAGGATGTCGCGAAAGAACTGGAGGTAGCAGCCCACAAGCGTGAACACCAGAATCTCTACTCCACAGTAAGAAGACTCGGTGGAAGAATACGTCCAGTAAACGACAATATCAAGAAGGAAGATGGCACCTTCGTCCGATCGGATGAAGAAAGGTTATCCCGGTGGAAAGACTACTTTCAGGGTCTTCTGAATCACTCTCCTCCTCAAATGCCAGCAGACGAGCTCACATCTCCCGAAAGCTTAGTGTCTTCGATCCCAGAGGATGAACCAAGCATCGCAGAAGTGAAATTAGCACTGAAAACCCTGAAAAACGGGAAAGCAGCAGGAATTGACGGACTCACCGCAGAGATGCTAAAAGCAGGCGGAGACGTAATCACCCAACATCTGCACTCACTCATTCAACTCATCTGGAGATCTGAGACGATACCTGAGACTTGGAAACAGTCTGTGATAATCCCGATTCACAAGAAAGAAGACAGTACAGAATGTAAAAATTACAGAGGTATTAGTTTGATCTCAATAGCTTGCAAAATCCTGATGAAAATAATCCATCAAAGACTCCTGGAAAACAGAGAAAAGTCTGCCAGAGAGGAACAAGCCGGGTTCCGTCCCGGCCGCGGTTGCTGTGATCAAACCTTCACACTGAGACAACTACTCGAGGAAAGAACAAGGTGTGGTAAGAGGACAATCGTCACCTTCGTGGACTTCGCGGCAG
>VOSG01000730.1:0-12252 GCA_009761265.1 Halicephalobus sp. NKZ332 | reverse complement strand
AAGAGTAATAGTTCTCATGCTTGAAAGATCTAATAAGATGGAAAATGCTTTACTGATGTATAGAAATGTAAAGTTTCCATTCTTGGTTTATAAAAAAACCAGTTAACTAACCTTGAAGGGTGAGGTCAATTTCAGGTTTGTTTTTGATGACAAAAATGAATCTAGAAAAGTGAACATAACAATGATAGCGAGAGCTTTCTTTTTTTCAGTGTGCGTCTCCTGATTGAAAAGGGGCTTAGGGTTGTATGCTTTTGTAGTTCATCTAAATTAGTGTTCCGAACTGAGAGATACAATATTTTTATCGAAAACTTATAAATAGGTATAGCTGTAAACAATGGTTTTACATACTAAAAGAGTGTCGTCGAAGGTTTGCTGATCTTGCCAGTACCCTAAATTAGATTACTGTAATGCGGAGAATGCCTAAGAACTGACCTGTGCTCAACATGGATGTGAAGAACTCGTTTCCATTCGCATTGTCTGGCTGACTCGTCGAGGAATCCCAATTGACGAAATCCAGGGAAGTCCCGTCACTCCAGACAAAGTTGGTGGCGGACCAGGTACTCCCTGGAATGTAGAGTCCTAACATCGTCGGACCGATGTTGGTGTTGATGAAGGAGTTCTCGCCGGTGCTGTGGATCGATATCATGTCTGTGTTGCTGGTCACGTTCCGACAAGTCTGGATATAATAGTCAGCACTCTGTCCCGAGGCCACGGTCACATTCGGGTAACAGTACCCTATGCCTTCTGCAGCGTGCGTCCATCCGATCCAGGTTTTCACAGGACAAAGATAGGGCTGTCTCTGTTCCATCAGACACCATCCCGGATTGGAAGCGTTGACAAAAACCCCGAAAAAAGCAGCGTAATTGCTAGTATTACAATTTCCCTGTAATAATTATCAATTACCTATTGGAAATCTAGATATCACCGTGGCTGGTTGATACGTGCACAGAGTTCCATTTGGCTGCCACATCCAACGACACAAGTCCGTCGGATTTTTGTAAGCCAAGGCGTAGATTAGCTGATCTGTGGAGTTCAGATCGGGTCTTTCTTGAGTCGAGTTTCTTTTGTCTATTATGTAGTAAGAGCACGTCGTAGGGTTGGAGATAATGTTGTCCACTTGTCTGTAGAATATGCAGAGCTTCGGACTTGCTTTGTAGTAAAATGCCGTGCAGTTGTCTCCTCGCTGTGTCAAACACTGTTCTGCACATGCTTCAGGAGTGTTTTCCTATGGATATTAACCATCACATTCACCTTCCATAGGATTTGCTCAGACTTACGGTTATGTTCCCTACATACGACCAATCAGAAAAAACACTGTAACCTATCAGCTGAACAAAAGTGACACCGAATATGGTTGGAATGAAAAGCGAAAAGACGAAAAAATAGATAGAAACATAGGGTTTCATCGCTCCAATTGATGTGACGAAAATGAGGAGAACATTTATAAACGATGAATTTACCATACCCGTCGTCTAGCAACTGCAGCGGTCCCATTTTTTGTATGGTTTGTGGAATGCTTCTGGTTATAGAATACCAATGAACAATAGCAGAAGAATAAAAATGGATTACCAGTTGGAGTTCTCCTAGATGTTCCGAGCTTTCGAAATTTAAAGATTTATGAACCAATAACGAATACTGTAATGCTTTATTAATAATTCAGCTATAAAAGTCCACACTGTTCCATGGACATTTGAACAATACAAAAAAGGAACATCAGTTGCTAGATAATAGATCTATCTTCATCTAAATCAATGCTATCAAAGAATTTAATTTTTATTTATTTAATTATTTATTTTTCAAGAATCCACAATCGATCGAGAAGAATGCATTTAGAATAAAACTAAATGTGTATAATGCTTTGACAAAGTAGACTTGAGATAAGCTTCATCTCAAATAAATTCCATTAAATTTTCTTATTTCAATTTCTTAATGTCGTAATTCTTCAAAAAACATCCTCAACCATTAAAAATCAAGCTGAAAGTCGTTCTTCACATTGTCTGCCTTCCCGGACCCTGAGAACGACTTCCTTGGAAGTCCCATCTTCTTCATTTTGAACCTGTCTCGAAACAATTTTGAGAAGCTTAATCGCCTTCAATTTAGTCACCATCTCTGAGATCCAGTTTTTGCTCACAATATCCTCAATGATCATAACCATCATTCTATCTTTCTGATTACGGTAATTGTCGAAAACAAAGGAAACCGCTTCGACGGAAGAAGTTATTTCTAGTCTTTCAATTTTTGTAATTTTTGTTTTCTTGATTGACATAAAAATCCTTTCTCCATAGGAAATCGAAAAATAGAAATATCGAAGATTGGGATATTTGACGGACCAATGTTCAGCGATTTCAACCATTTTTAAATACTCTTGGGTATTTTCTTCGTGTACGGTGAGAGTCAAGGAGAACACTTCTATTTCGAGAAGCTGGGAAAACAATTTGTTAATTTCCTCAGGAATAGGGATCATCCAGAAGTCGAGATATAGTTGACGGACTTTTGGGCTCAGACATTTCTTCAGGATAAAATCAAAGGTAGGTCCATAGCCTCTGGCGTCAACGTAGCGGAAGTTCTTTGTCATCGGGTAGTCTCTGATGTCATTATCATCCTCAACGAAACCGTTGAGGTAGAAAGTAGAATTGCAGTTGAAAAATGGCAGCCAAACTGAAGGGACTTGAGGAAGATGAAGGATCAATCCACTCTCCCTACCGTAAACCAGATGTCGTCCGTCTTTGATGGCCCAGTTGACGGGTATTCCACGAAGAATCATACAATGACGATAATTGGACTTCGATGTTTTTGAGAAACTATCGAGAAGAATATCTGGTACGATGGAGATGAACCTGTCGACAACAGCAGAAGGTATTCTGGAAGAATCGAATGACATCGAAAATAAATGGATTGTCATAATTGGAAAACGGAAAAAAGAAAAGTTAAACTTCAATAATAACAGCTGATCTTGGTCTGTTTATTGCTCTTCTCTGCAAGTAAATCACCCAGTTTTGACCATGATAATCATTCTATGACTTTTCTCTGAGGATAGAAATATCGGCAGTTGGTAAGAGATTTGTTTTCAAAGTGAGCTTATATCACTTTTAGGTAAAAAAGACGTTTTAAGAACTTTTCATCTATCATTGAACATCGAAAGACGAACATTGCTGGATTCAGTACAGTGCCAGAAATAAGCCTTTATAGTACACTTCACTTCCAAAGTCTTTGCATCATAGTAATTACCCCAACTCTATGGAGCTCTTCTTGAATCTACAGTAGTCAACTTTGTCATCCCGTATCTTTTTCAATCATCATTGATTTTCATGCTTCCTTCGGCATTCTTACTTGACCACATTCTGGATGAACGGGAAACTGTCTGAAGTTTCCGAACATCTGAGTCAGTGGTCCCCAGACAAATTTCTTTGCACATTCGGAAGCGAAGGACTCCAAAGCACCACAGAAACAAGGTTTCTCTTCCGGCGACCGCTTGCATTCGCAAACGTCCCTGGTGCACCTCTTAACATATCTGTGGACATGGAGATGCTTTCTACAGAGAGCGAAGAACTTGTTGTCGATCAGAGTTTTGCATTGAGCCAGTTCCTGTGACTTCATCGTCGTCAAAGCAGAAGACTTGCATCTGTGGCTCGCCTTGACTGTCTTCCATCTCCAGGAATTCCCGAACCTCTCAATGTCGTCTGTGGTCGAATCCGAGTATTTCGGAACCATATCGTCTCTGGGATCGTTGTTGAAATTCCCACAGAGTCCACATACTTTCCCCTTGTGTCTGACACTGATTGTGATCTCGACGTGACCTCTCCCATAGAAAGTTATTTTCAGTTCTAGAGAAGTTATTTCCACTTCCAAGGTTCCTGTTGGGTTAATATCCGCCGAATAATAGCTCGAATTCTTCGGTAACTTCATCATGATGTCATTTTCCAACAGATTTTTGTTTTCTGTCAACTGCAAAACGAGAGGTTTGACTTCAGAATTCGACTTGAAGATAATGCTGATTCTCCTTGTCATCACTTCTTCGTCTACCGGGAAATTGTGAGCAATAACAGCAAATTCTGGTATGTCTTCCAGCGCCATTTCATCTTCCAATCCACACTCCTGGGCGAGAACATAGCTCCTGTTCCCGTGAAATGTATAATCCAGTCCATCAAAGGTTTCGTAATGAGGGTCTCCAAAAATCGAGCAAGTCGCTTCAACTACAATAGAAATTTGAATTAAAATACCGAAATATCATTAAGTCTTACTTTGCTCACAGAACGGACAGCACTGTCCTGGGAGCTTGACTTTCTTTGATCCAGAAGGACAGAGGAAAGGCTCGGAATACTTGCAATTTTCTTTTTCGCATTTCGTCTTCCCATTCCGACATCGACAAACGAGGCAATCCGAGACTCTCCAATACGTGTCATGCTGAAAGTGATGAATTAGAATCAAAATCGATGTATTAAACAAAATTACTGACTTTCCGAACCAAGATTGTTCCATTGGACAACTTGTGGGCACATGTCGTCACTTTGCTGCCGATCAATAGGCTTCCTTGAACGAGTTCCTGGACACTTTCCTTTTTAACTCCTTCGACTGTTTCATTTCCTTTGAATATCTGGCAAAATGGACAGCAAACATTCTCCCGAAAAACCAACCGAGCTCCTTGTTGGCATGTCCTCAGAGGACAAGTGAACCTTCTGCAAGTCACGCCTCCGGCTTCACATTGACATCTGGTACATGAATCCACATGAAACGCCTTGTTGAGAGGATAGGATTTCAGCCTGAATGTACAAAAGCCTGTCAATCGAGGGACTTCTGGAGGTGCTGTTCTGAATTTCCCCGGAGATGGATGGATGCATTCTGGACAGCATTGATTTCTTTCTTGTTTGATTAAATTCACCGGACAATCAAGGACGGGACAAGCTAACCGGTAACAGTGATGCCAGATCCCTAAACAAATAGATTTGTACTGGAAAGTTTGCAAGAGCTCACCCATGATATGCTCGCAACGAACACAGGAATCTTGAATTCTGGATGGTTTTCGAATCTCACACAACTTACAGCAATAACCATCAACTTTAAGTCCATCTCCCTCAGGGCAATTGAAACATTGCATTTTGGAAGTTGTGACAATCCCTGCCTGGAAGATAAAGTGTCAAATCCTCCATTGGATCAAATTACCGCTCACCTTGCACGTCATCGCGTAACATCCGTTCTGGATATTCTTCCAACGTTCTTCATTTTTTCTGTGAGCTCCCAGATAAGTGCAAGTCCGACAAATTGGACAGCAAGTCGATTGATTCACCTGTTCCACCGCCAGAGGGCAGTACTTGAGATCGGAACATTCATCAATTGAACAAGTTACTGAGCTGTTCTGAAAAAGATTTTCATATATCGTATTCATTACTTTCACGACAGAGAACACAATTGTAGCGATTCTGGAGTTAGAGATGATAAAGTTCACAAATTAGAAACAACTTACTTGACAAGAACACTGGATACATGGTTGGGAAATCGCTCCTTTTGAAACTTCAGTGATATCAATCGGAGATCCATCTGGCAGAGAACAAGAAATAGCTGGAAATCGAGAAATTCAAATAAAAGCGTTTTTTAATGGAAAATGGGATTAGTAAGGGAAGACTTTTATGCATCAATGTATGATTTTAAGCAAACTTCTTTACTGCTTTTAATTTCCGATATGAGAGATATCTAAAAAAACTCACCATTTCCCCTCAATTGAGCTCCGACTCTATGGAAATTCAATAATAAAACAACTATAACTAAATAATTTTCTTCACACATTTTCCCTTTTATCAGCTTAACAATTTCACCATTTTAACAACTTTTACAACAAAACCGAAGGAAACCGATTTCTCTTTCCAGAGAACTCCGCCCTCGGCTCATAATCGAACCTCCAAGTTCTCTTTTGAAAAGCCGCAAATCGGTCTCTCGGGTTTGGCAATTTTTCATCAACTTTACGACTGTCCTCGTCTTCCTCAAGGGAGTGGATCCAAATGTGTCTTTTTAAAATCTTTAATTCTATCCAGATTCTACGACAACGAGGGCTCTAACTTGACCGGCACTGTTCCGCTTTTGAGTTCCACGAAACTTTGGTCTGGGACTTCTGGAGGTTCCTCTTCTTCTTCTTCGAGTTCCGCGATGCCACCGAGTTTTCCGCCTTGTTCACAGTAATTGACAACCATCCTGCAAATTTCGACTGGTTCTGGGGTGGTTGTGCCGGAGAACATGGAGTTCGGAAGCATATAACTGATTCTGTCCCCTATTTTCTGAAATACAAAATTTTCGTGTATAAACTCTAATCTGAAGCTTACTTGGAAAGTTCCGTCGATAATCCGTCCATCGAAAGGAAGATTGACATCAGCTAGTTCCATCAGGAACTTGAACAAGTTCATCTGACATCGAAGTGACTTTTGTCCTGCTCCTGTTGTTTTTTCTTCCAGAGCTTGTAAACGATCGAACCCAAGTAGTAATTCTCGATAAGTATGATTCACGAGGACATTAATGTGGCTAGCAGGAGGTTCGTGTTCACTTTTGAGTTTCTGAAGAAGAACCATCTCGACATGTCGCATCTGGACAGAGAGTCTGCGGACATTTGTTTCTTCTTGTTCTCGTTTTTTCTCTGCCTGGAATTAATCTATTGAATTCAATAATGATCACTCAGAATAAATTATTTGTAGTTAAAAGTATGCAAACCTCTAAATAATCCGCCAAAGTCCTCAAAAACAACTGCATAGGAACGGAATTCGTCTGAATCTTCGCATTCGGTTGAAACTTTTTGATTCTTGTAACCAACTCAGATATAATAACAAAACAGAAATTGGGACTATCAGATTGAACCCTATATCTTTTAGTTTTCTGGGAAACAAAGACTGAAACGATATCTTTGGAGTAGAAAGGTCTGAGTCCGATGGCGATCTGGTTTTCCGATTCGAATTCTGGAAATAGTTGATTTATGTCTAATCCAGGTTCAGATGAATCCAAGGAGAACTTGTGCATAGCTGCCTTCTGAGCTGGAGCTTGTTCACAAATCAGCTTCAGAGGGAGAGTGCAGTGATAATAACAAGTGTCTCTATTGTCAGCCAGAGCAATGAGGGTCATTCGATGATCGAAAACCGGTTCCTCTGCGAACATGTTGAAAAGGTATGTTGTTTTCCCTAAAAGTACAACCTTCGTATATCAAACCTCATGAAAGAGCTTACTAGTAGACCCAGAGCCTTGGATGACAGGTTCACTTCCTATTTGAAAGACAGAAACGCCGTTTTCAATGAAGATATCTGCGTTCATGAAATTTCCTGTGGCGATTACCTCCAAAGTCGCTGACGGGACTCCCTCTTCTGAATCTATCGCGTTCTAGAATTAAATTGTAAGTAAGTTGTTACAGGAAACAAACCCACCGATTGGGAATCCATCTTGAGCTCGACTTGGATCTTTATGCTATCTGTTTCGACATCATCAGTTGTGTTTTTTGTGTTAACAGAAATCTGTTCTTCATATTGCTGGAGTTCCCTCTGTCTTGCTTCGAAATCAATGAACCTCGAATCAGTCACGGGCATTCTGAAGAGAGAAGGTTCCGTCCCGAGGTAACCTATACTGATTCTGTTTTCGTCGGAAAGCATGACTATCATGTTCCGGAATCCCTCCCCGAAGGATCCCAGTTCCAGAGATATCGGAATGAAGGACAACTGAGCCGCCCAGACTTGAGTTGTGTCTTGATAGAACAGGAGAGTCCTCATGTGAGTCGCGAGGATCGCCGAGATCTGCGCTCCTTTCGTCTGGATGTGCATCGCCATCGCTGCATTCTCCAGACGAATTGTGAATCTGACGACTCCTCCAGTGGTGATACAGTGAAGGGATCTCCGACAAAGGACCATTATCGAAGGCTGAACGGGTAGAACTGACACGCATTTTAGGTCCACAGGAGTGTCTCCGAGATTTAGCTCCCAATCCATCTGGAAATTGAATTCCATATACAAAAGCTCTTCAAACCCTTACTAATGTCTTTTGATTCTTGTTGGACGAAGGAACAGAAGCAAGAGCAGTAAACTTTATGGAGGTCAGGATTCCTCCACAAGTCGTCAGCACGGATTCAGAGATATCGTTGTAGACGATTGGCCCTGGATGAATCTGGTTCTGAGAAGGTTTCGACAAGATATGGTTTTCCGATTCGAAAAAGTGAAGGGCGCAGTTTATCGTTTGGACACAGATCCTGAGTTTCTCCGACTTCCCAAAGTGGCCTTCGCACATGTTGTAGGCAGGTTGGCCTTTGATCTTATGTTGGAAGATTGGTTCAATTCTACAAGCCTCTTCAGTATCTGAAAGTGGAAGATCTCATAAAAGCACCATTTCCAGTGAGTTCTCATATATTAATTCCCTACTCTACATGTATTTCAGATATCGAAATCCCTTCTGTGCACTCACCTCTGATACACCTGTAGAAAACAAGGTCCTTCGGATGCAGTACAGCCAGCACTTGTCCGTCGTAGCTGTTGATAAACTTCCCTACAAGGACCTGGATGACTGGATGAGTCAGTTGCTGTTCTATCAAGCTGGAGGTCTCATTTCTGTTCTCCACATCTCTTCCTGGATCCAAAACAGTTAATACTCCTTGAAGAGATCCTAGGATTATCTGATCTAAAGAGATTTATCTAAATCCGGTTTTCTAACACCTCCAACCTCTGTAATCAAAGAGCTCTCCGATGGCGACAGTAATTCCGTCCTTAAAAATGGCATCGAACCACTCCTGGTAATGGAACAAGGACATTAGTAATAAAAATACTAATCTTAAAACTCTCGGAAATTAACTATGCTCTGCAACAAGCAAGTTTCCATGGAAACAAAACGAGGACAAGATTACCCACCTTCGACAACTTATTCTTCTTTCCGAATTACTTTAATTTAACCTTTATCGAAATTCATTTGTACTATTATTAATATTGAATAAAACCCAATAATTTTCAATTCCACAATTTGAGACAAAGTAAAAATTCACAGGAACATTGATGAGTTCCGCGTAATTCCTCTTACTTCTTTTTCATTAACTTTTTTCTTCTTCTTTCTTCTGCTTTTAGTTCTTTTTGTTTCAGTTGGTTTCGAAGAAGGTATATTATTAATCCTGAAATGAAATTCATATATAAACATGTATACAAATGTGTAAGGACGTGCACAACTATATATATAAACATTTTCCACGACTCACCGACAATGACAACGATGATGACAGTGGGGGCGATGAAGATACTGTTGGCGACGGAGTGATGGACACCATCACTTCTCAATGTCACCATTTTTGATCTCTTGGACTTGGGGAAGTCTGGAAACTAAAAGATAAGACTAAACCCTCAAGTATTTGAGGAATCCAGAACTAATCTCAATTTTTTATGGTTTCACGGATTACAAGTCAAAAATCCGATAGCAATTTTCCAGATAAAAATAACTTGTACCGCTGGATTATATGAGAATGAGATTATTTTAAAAAAAAGTTGACTTTGACCGCGGATACCAAGAAAGCTGGCCGTAGTTGGGTCGCTCCATTCAGGAAACATCTTTTCAATCTAAGGAATGACACACTGCGTGATTCAGAACAATCCATTTTTATTGATAAATCAAAAATAGAGAGGATTGTGGGTAACCCAATGACTTTTCGGTTGACTCTTGGCTTCCTCGCTTGAAGTGAAAATAGACTTGAGAGCTTTAGAAACGTTCGGATCATCTTGGATACTGGATTGTTCTGCTTTTCTTTTCGTTCCTTGCTGTTTCTCCTTCGCTTCTTCTTTAACAGGCTTGGATGGACCAGGAGCGTCCTCCTCGGATTTAGCAGCCTTCTTGGACTTTTTGGCAGCTAATTCAGCGACAACCCTCTCTTCATACTCCTTGAGCAGTTCGCCTTCTGCGTTGAGCTGAACTATGTTAGCTTTGTCCAGAGACCCAGCACAGCCGTAACAAGTTTCGGATTTGACTTCCTGCATAGCTCTTTCGGAGAAGACACAACCACATTCCCAGTTGACAACAAAGCTGTGTGTTCCGTTCATATTCAAGCTCGTTATCGGACAAATGAAGGGAGTATCGTTGACATCCTTCCAGACATCTCCCTGTAAGAATCCCATATATTAAATTTAACAAAAATAAAAACCAACCTTATCTGGTCCACTATCCTTAAATGCCTTGTTGTCCGTCAATTTGAGTTCCTTCACGTCACTGAGAGATCTGATATGGGCGGTAATGGGATTTTTCGAAAGTGTCTTGGATAATTTAGCTTCTATAATGGCTTCTTTGTTATATAACCTGAAGTCCATATATCGATTAACGTAACTAAGTTCATGCTAACACAAACAACCAACCTCCCTAATTTATCTGCAACAATTGGTCGTTTGAGCTGATCTCCCGTCAACCGACAAGTTCTCCATTTAACAGCATTCTTGATTGCTTTCTCGATCCTCTCTTCCTTCCTTTTCTCCTTAATCAGTTCACATCGTTTTGGGATCGATCCGCCATCACCTCCCATCGTGGATCAGAATTGTTTCTAAAACTCAAAAGGATATGAAGAAATGACGAAGAAGAAGAAAAGTGAACAGTTTCGAAATGTCTATAAAGAGAAGGAGAAAATTTTTTCGTGTTGGGACGAAGTCGGTCCCAGATTTGACTATTTTGAAATATCTCATTTGGACATTGACAAAAATTACAAATTTTTGCTTTTTTAAATGTTTATTCATCTTTCTCAAAATCCAATAAGTTTATTTACAAACCATTAATTCTTGTCGAATCGAAACTCATTTTGGCAGTCATATGAAATGTACACTCGGCAATCGTGATTTTGTAGTTCCAGATCCTCAACGGCCTCGAGGACATCCACTCATTGAAAATCTGTTTGTGCACAGAACACTGTTCTTCTCCACGAGTTCCGTCAACTGCCATTGCGAATTCAATGATTCTGGAATCGGAAATTTTGCGGAGGAGTTTCCGAAAATCTTCGGGTTTTAAGAAAAAATCCAGAACCATCGTAACGACCTTGACTCCAGTTCCAAGGGAGCAGTCCATCAGATATTCTAGTCCATGTTCTGTCGTTTTCACAGTGATCCAGGAGAAAATATTGTTGATTTTATTATTTTTATGAATGTGGAGAAAAACCTGATCTCTTTGATCTTTGATGATAAAAGTGATTTCCTTCAGAAAAATCAGTTCTTTCTCTATGATCTCTGCCATCCTGGAATAAGCAGCACTATCTTTCTCATCGGTTTCGACCTCCATGTAGAGAGTTTCCAGTTGGGGAACTTTGGCGATGAAATCCCTGACTTCGAATATTCTGATGAACATTTTGAACCTCAAATTCATTTTCTTCAACCTAGAAGTCATGCAATTTTTCATGATGAACTCGAATTCCTTCTTGTGTCCTGAGGCTTGGAGATTTGTCGCGGAGTCATCCAGAGGCGTTTTCAGAATATCCATAGGTAGAGAATATTGAAGATCGTTGACGACAATTTTATTCTGCAATTTGTCGAATTTCAAATAGCAATCGGGAAAGTGCTGAATTTTCTGAAAAAACGTAATCTTTTCCAACTCTTTTTCAGTTTCATGACGAAATACATTTTGTAAATTTTGATTATAAGGATCGTGCAAAGTGATAGACATGGAAATAAGTCGAAAAGAATTAACCGAAAAGTAATAATTTTATCAGGAAGAAACTTTTCCGACTTTGTTGTGGAAAACTGTCTGTTGTTTTCGATGCAGAACCTCTTCGGTTAATGTTACAAAAACGAATCGCCCACGAGAAATGGATGGAAGAAAAATATTTCTCTTTCGATGGCAAGATCGAGAATCGAATTACGAAAAATTACAAAACACTAAAACCAACTAGTAATAACGCACCTTTTAACTTTCTGCTTCTTCGGGTCTCATTGATGAATATTTGTCACGGTTCACCTTCAATTACAAAAGTTTCATCACCAGCGTCGGGAGGACGGAAATTAAAGAGGTTACTTATTTCTAGACAGAAATTCAGTTAGCAAAATACTTACAATCCTTCCAATTGAAAAGTAAGAATAGGAAGTCCTTATTTCGGGTAGTGAGTTTTACAAAAAAAGAAAACAGCGACTTTTTGTTGATAAGCCATCGCCTGTGTTCCACTTCTCTCTGTTATCAAAAAATCAAGAGCAGAGAATTAGTTCCAATATATTTCATTTCAGATTCTCTATAACGATCGGAAGTTTTTATTTTTATCACTCGGCAAACAATTTCAACAACCATGTAGTGAATATC
>VOSG01000729.1:0-12254 GCA_009761265.1 Halicephalobus sp. NKZ332 | reverse complement strand
TGAGGTGGTGACTAGTACACCTCGGGGAAGCGTGAAGATTATGGGTTCCTACTGGCCTCGCATTGTGTGGGACATCTTTATTCCTTAACACTGATTCTATGATAGGTTGAGAGTAGGATTGATTTTTGAGCTGTGACCTAGCCTTCTGAGTCGTCGGCTGCTGGAGCGGCGCTTGATCTTTTCTTGGCATCTCGGGCTGGGTTTAATCTCGTCCTCGGTCTTCCTATAAATTTATCATCTTTTTGTTAACATAACAATCTTCAATTAAATTGCATGTAATAAAAATATCAATGTTATTGGTATTACCTGAGTAAAAGTTTGAGGATTTATCATTATTATTTTGATCATTTTTATTTATTTTACTCTTAATTTCTAAATGACCATATAACTTTATAATTCCTACTTCGTACTTCTTTCGTAAAAACTCTTGTGGAAATAAATACTCGAAAGTTGAATCATTTGATGTTAGCTGTAAAATGAAAACCGTCATTCATTAAATAAGAAAAGTTTCATGGTTATTTTTCCCTCTAAAGTAGAATGTATGAGATAATTTCTTACGGTTGTCAACGAATTCTTCCCTCATTTCAATGAAATAATGTTCCTCGGCAAAAACATCACTGAGTTGCAAGACAAAAAGGAATTGTCTCATTTTTAATGAAGCAATATTTTCAGACAAAGACACTGTTATCAACCGCAAATAAGGCTCGCCTTGAAAAAAGTCATTTACAGCCTGCAATAGGTGTCCAGTATATTGTCAGTTGGAGAGAAAAGTTAATCAGAGGTAAATTATAACATTGAATCTCTAAGATTCCGTTTAGAATTCTTATCACTCCTGAAGTAAGTTATGAATGACACAGTTGTATCCCTTATAAACACCCCTCTAAAATTCTTTATTTTCAATTCTTTAGCTAATTTTGTAATATCGTAATTCGTCAATGGTTTGTTCATAAACATTTACCCTTAGATAACTTGTTATTTATAATCAAGAAAAATTGACTGAATTGCATAAAATAACACAAACTCTTCCAGCGATTCTAGAGGGGCACTGGGAGGGCCGTATTATTTTATAAAAATATATATTTACTGGAATCACACGTAATGCCCCGTATCTTCCCTTCGGGAGAGGAGGGGGAAAGGGTGCGCCAGAGACAGCATTTTTATAATATCTTGCATAGAGGTGTCATCTTTTTCAAGCCATGTAATTGTATACCGATGGACTATTTCTCGGTAAATGATTTTTGTCATGAAATATCCTCAAGCTATTTTTCTAAATAACATGTAATTTTGTAACCTCTATTTTCGAATTTAACAAAATTGAAATTACCCGAAATTAAAAGTTCTGGAAACTCATGATCAGACAATTTTATAAAATTTATACTTTTTATTTTTATAACAAAATAATTGTAAAATGAATATCCACAATTTTGTTCTTTTTAAACAAGTTCTAAATCATTTTAAGTTAGCATAACTGTCTTTTTTGAAAATTCCAGCGAGATTCAAAGTTCCGATGTTAAAGGTCCTCTCGGCAGTTTTTCCTTCGGAAATAAAATTATCGGGAATGACGATTGCGAGTCGTCTCAGTTGGGAATCATCGTCGTTATTACAGTCATGATAGATTTTCAGTACAGGATCTAAAAATTAGCCATCAATATACTTAAAGATTCATGTTAATACATCCAAAACACTTTACATTGACTATTTAACTATATTAATACAATTTTAAAACCTACCGATTTCGGTAAGTTCATGTTCGTATCCACTAAGTTCGAATCTTCCTTGGCTGTCCGTGACTCCTTCGTTCATGAGATCGTCAAAACCGGCTCTGTCTTCGTCATAAAACCTAACTGTGACATTAACCGCAGGGTTTTCATTACACATCAAAACTCCTCTAACAGCTGCAGATTGCACTCTTCCGAATCCAGCAGTAGTCACGATCAAGGATCCCAAAACGAAAAGTATCAAAGTCTTCATTTCTCTAGGGACCTGAAGGAAAAAATTAAACAACGTCTTTGGCTAGATCAAAGAGAAAATAAAAACTTTTTAAGCAAAGTCTGTCTTGAAAAAATAAAATGGAAAAAACGAAAATCCTATCCTATCCTACTATTATAAAAAGCGCAAATGTTTGTCCCGAAATTGTTTCGGCACGAAAACCAGAATCAGGGGAAGGCGCCTTTTTGAATTAATGTTTCTTTATAATTTCTTACCTGAGCGACCCCCGCCGAAGGTGGGTTATTGCACTATTAATTATAATAATCAAAAGTGATGCCATTTGTTCAGAAAGACTTTTTACCGCCACGCGAACTCTCTTGAACTTGTTGACCTCAAACTTGGGTAATTAAACCTTTATAAAGAACAACAGATAACAAGCACTAAGAAACACGATTACAAGGATATATTAAAAGGCTGTTAAAACGTAACTGCAGAGCTTATTATGCGACCACTGTTCTTCAGTGGTTCGTAAGGAATGGGCGTGGCCCTATTTCCGAACACTCCCAACACGAATGTTGCTCATACAGTGAAATTACGATAGCCATTAACACTGTTACAAAAAACATTACTTTAGCACCTTATTGGTTTACTTATTTAAGGAGTACTATTAGGAAGAGAATGGATATGAAGAGTATCCATTGAGAGTTGCTCCAGGCCGCCTGTAGGAAATCCATCATTGCAAATCCCCAAGAGATTGGTTGGATCTTTGACTGCTTAGTCTTGTCAGTTGACATCACATCCACTGTGTTCAAGGTCCCCTGTAGATGGAATTTTACACTGTTGACTGGGCAAGTTAGCGTGCAAGGCAGGGATACGATATTATCCTGTAGAGTAACTGCAATTGTGTGATTGGAATCATCACATAGAATTGAGAATTGTATGATGGAGCAGTTGATGTGTGCTAAGGCCTTTCCAAAGTCTGTGTGACATCTTAAGGAAATTCTCGCTCCATCTTTGCAATTTCTGCATCCGAACACGGATGCAGAATCAAAGTAACATTGATTTCCGTCGACTTGAGTCACTACTTCCATGTGAGCTGCTTCTATTTGTATGTCTGTGCGAGCTTGGTCTAGTTTCATCTCAAATGCTCCATCATTCAGCTTGATTGGGAACTCGACGTGAGGGAGGGATGAGTGATCTAGATGACTCTTTATGATTTGATTTGTCTTGCACAAACAGTTGACAGATTCTCCAGTCGGAGGACATTGGCATGAATCCTCTTTGAGTTGACAGTCGAATTTTGCTGCTCGTTCTTTAGAGGAGCATTGTATGATTTCCATTGCAGCGCTGGTTATAGAGTCGCTGAAAGCCACCCTGTGTCCATCATGTAATAATTTGGATCGGATGGCTAAGTTCTTGTCTGTCACGGTTGATGTTACAGTGATTGCGAATTGTCCCATTTTGACTACTTGTAATGGAGATGCTGTGAATTCTTTGACAGTTCTCTTGGTTCCAAGAATTTGGTCTACTTTGATATCTGCTTGTATGACCCACTCTTCACATTCCACCTCTTCTATGATTTCGGGTGTGACAGGGGTAGCATAATATCTGTAGAATGTACAAGCGTCCGTGCAGATCAAGCATCCGCATCCCCAACATCCACATGAATTCACACATTTAGTGACTCCGGGAAACTTCGCTACAGTGGTTAGTTCTTGTAAGAAATCATTTGGTTTGATGTTCTGGCAGATATCTCCTGTGCATGATCCTGATGCTGGACATCTTTTAGCAGATAATACCTGGATGTCGGCAATTCTGGAATATCTTGTATATCCCCGTTTGCAGACTGCCTTGGGTTGCACACTTAATTTCCAGGATGTTTGTGGTCTTCCTTCATCATCTGCGAATTGGATGCAGATCTCATTGGTATCTTCTATGCTGAATCTGGCTACTTCGTTGTATTGACAGTTTTTAACCAGATTCGTCGTCATCATACAGAGCTTCTCATCGGCCCGGAAGGACACGACTTGACTGCATGATTGAGCTTGTCCTATGACTGTGAGTAGCGTTAGAGTTGCCAAGGCCGTTTCCTTCGTTATGGCGAAGACACTTCTGTAGCGCGTGTTCAATGAAGATTGCCAGTCCTTCTGTAATGAAGCTGCTTCCATATCATCGAACTTCTTTGCAAGTTCCATATTTTGGTATTTGTTTAATCTGTTTCCTATGATTCTTTTTAGCCAGTATGCTCGTTCTCCTCTTTTCTTTCGCAGACAGAGGTACATAATTTCAATAATTAGAAGGACGATTCCTGTAATCGTGATGATAAACATGATCGTGGTTCCTATTGTTCTGCATTCAAAGTTGGATAGGAGTTCTGGACAGAAGTGGCACTCAATTATCTCACAGAAATCTTGTTTCGGACATTCTGTCTCGGTTTCAAAGACTTTCAGTCCCTTTCTCCAAATAATTATTCTTGCTTTCTGGTTAATCATTCGGGTTTCTCGAGGGATGAGAATATTTCTCTCTGTGTTAGTACTGCTATCGTAAAGCGTAGTTTTCGGTAGGTCAATCTGCACTATATCATTTTTCTGGACTGCTGTTATTGTCAATTTGCCTTCTTTACATTGAGTTTCTGGATCTGTGATGACGAATGTCCTTTTTCCGTACACTGTTTTTTCTACTAGTCCCCAAGCTCTTATTTTGATCGTTCCCAGTGATCCTGTCCAGAGGGCAATTTCTGTTAACGTAGGTACACAGTTCATTTTTCCTTGTCTTGAGCAGCTGTGATTATCTTGTTCACAGAATACTGGAGGACCATCTGTTTCACCTTCTCCGAAGCATCTGAAGGAGTTGCTTTGACGAAGATTGATTTGTAGGTGCTTTACTAAGTGCTTTGTTCCATCTAGTAGTTCTACTTGCATGAAGTGTCTCTTTTCCGGGATGGGGTCGCATCGGTCATCAGGTTCCAACGAGCAGTATTGAGGTTTTTCTTCTCTTAGTAATTCTCTAATACTTGCGTTTTTGATTGTTGAATTTCCTGGAGATGTTTCCTCAAGTATTTGTACGCAATGTGGTGTCCAATCTGGGCATTCACAGGGCTCCCCACAGAAAGAGCTTTTATCTGTGAAGTTGTCGGTTCTAATGTGTAGATGGCGTGGGCATTTCCTTTCGGTCCAGCAGTGTCCGCTTTTCCAGGGGTGTATGGAATATCCTTCACTGACACATGTTGTGAAATAATCGCTCTCCTTGTGAATTGCCACAGGGCATTTCGTTGATCGAACTTCCATGATTAAACATAACAGAGTGAATATCGTAGTGACAAGAGGATTTAAGAATCTCACTCGTTTAGTTTTGGATCTGGTTTCCATCGTATGTGTCTCTGGTGTTTCTTTTTCCTTTGTCGTGCTCTGGATTATTCCATTTTCGGGAAGAGGACTTTCAGATTCAGCCATTATTTCTAGTCTCTTTAGAGTTTCATCTTGTACTGGTTCTTGTCCTTGTAAGATGGTTCCTGGATCGATTTCAATTGGATATAAGAGATTGAGAGGTCGTCTTAGAGTTCTTCCGTTTCCGACTTTAAGTTGTGCTGCTCTGCATTTCCCATCGGGACTTCGTTCTATATCCAGTATTCTTCCTAGTCTCCAATCCATCTTATCAAGGTTTTCTTCTTCTAGGAGGACAATTTCTCCTATTTTGGGTTCACGAGGAATTGATCTTCCTTGATTTTTGTGAAATCGAGAAGCTTGGTCTCTGAGCTTCATTAAATATTCCTTGTTGAATTGATTTCTAAACTTCGTGATCAGCACTTGATTCTTCTTCCAAATTTGAACAAGGTTTCCATGATTATCTCCATTTGGAACGAAATCTGGATCATCAATTGTATTGTCTATGTCTGGTAGTCCTGGTTTTATGTATGGAGTAATCAGGCTAATTGGTCTCACGATTGTGTATTCTCCGGAGTTGTCGATGTAGGTCAAGGGCCTACAATTGACCCATGCTTCGACCTGTGTGGTCCAGGTGATAAATTTGGAAAGTGTGACTTTTCTTTTCCCGATAGCCGTTTTTAGGTTCCTTTTGACCAATTTGATTAGGGCTTCGTAGAATCCGCCTTTCCAAGGAGCACGTTCTGTGATGAATCTCCATTTGATTCTTCTGGATTCGCAATATCCGAGCACTTTGTCGTCCTCCTTTTGTATCCATTTGGGTATCACTGCATTAGCTACCATTTTGAGGTTCGTTCCATTGTCCGAAAAAATGATATATGGGCATCCCTTTCTTGAGATGAATCTGCTGAGGGAGTCCATGAATTCTTCTGCAGACAAATCATTTACTACCTCTAGATGTATGGCTCTAATTGTCATGCATGTGAAGAGAACTATCCAGCATTGGCTATCTTCACCGTCCTTGTTTTTAATTTTGAAAGGACCTGCCAGATCAACTCCGACGTATTGAAGGGTTCTCCTTCGCTTCTGGTTGAGGGTAATTTGGGCATCAACGGTAGGCTGAAGGGGACTGCGTTTCTTATTCTGCAGAACATGCAATGTCTTCTAATTGCCTTTTTGATCAGGACTCTAGCTCGAGGCAGAAAGAATCGTTGATTTAGCTCGGCTAATACACCGTTTGCGGAGGCATGGTTCATTCTTTTATGAATGTCGAGAATCAGCAATGTTGTCGCATGACATTTACTCAGGTAGATGGGGTCCTGTTGATGTGAAATGCGAGTTCTTTTTCTCCATATCCCATTCAGCTGATACAGATCCATCTCGTTTGCTTTTAGTTGCGAGACATCTTGGCTTCCTTGTATTTGTTGTATCAAGATTTTCTCTGCGATCTGATTGAGCTCTGTTTCATCTTCAGTCTTGCAGTTTCTGTTTTTCCATTCTGGTGATTTCATTCCCAGAAATTTTAGAACTGCTACTACACATTTTGTGAGAGATATCCAAGACTTAAAGTTTTCTGCTGGGAACAATCCTTCTTTGTGTTCGATGGCACTGGCTGTTCCTAACGTTAAGGCTGCAATCAATGGGGCGTTTTCTTTTTGATTTAGATTATCCGGAAAAGTGGGCCAACATTCTTCTCCTTTTTGGAGAAATTCAGGTCCATTCCACCAGTTGTAGTTTTCTTTGAGTTCCGCTGGAGTACATCCTCTGCTGGCTACGTCAGCTGGGTTCCTGAATGTATCCACATATCTGAATTCGGAATTTGAAGATTGAAGTTTTCGAACTCTGTTTATGATAAACCGTCCTTTCATTTCGGGGTCCTTTATCCAATGCAAGACCGTTGTTGAATCTGTCCAAATGTATGTTTTCTGGAACTCAATGACTTCTTTCATTTCTTCTTTGACAGTATTCGCTGCGAATTGTGCTAGAGCTGTTGCTGTCAATTCTAACTTGCTGATAGTCATCACTGGCTTTAAGGGTGTCAGTCTTGATTTCCCATATATTAAAGCACATCGTGTCGCATTCCTATTAGTAGTTCGAATATAGGCTGCTACTCCCATAGCTACCGATGAACTGTCCCCGAAGACATGTAGCTCGTATCGATCGTTCTTCTGTCTCTCGAAGAGGAGTCTAGGTATTTGGAACTGGATTCCTTCTCTCTCATTGTAGAGTGTAGTTATCTGCTGGAAAATTACGTTGTCTACGGGAGAATTCCAATTCAGATTGAGTTTCCATGTTTCCCTTATTACCAGTTTTAGTGGTAATTTTATAGGTTCTAATAATCCTGTAATGTCATAGAGGGACGCAGTGAACGAGAGCAGTTTCCTCTTGGTGTTCGGGATGTTTTCCACTTTTCCTTTCGACCATCCCATAATCAGAATATCGTTCTCTAGATCCAGGGAGTGACCTAGTAGGTTGGCCGTCTTATCTTCGATGCCATAATAGTTGTTTACCTCTTTGTTAGTGCTGACGTGTCCTCTAAGGTTCATTCCTCCTTCTTTGAAGAGTTTTGTCGCCAGTTCATTATCCTTGATAGCTTCTTCTACGCTGTTCGAGGCGAGTACCAGGTTATCGACATAGCAGTTCTTTTTGATATTACGGACGAGATTTTTTAGGTTCGGATCCTCAGCTGCTCTGTTTTCAAGGTGGTAGTCGATAGAATGTTTCAGAAGATTAGGGCTTGAGTTTAATCCGAAGGGAACAACTCGGAACTGATAGACGACAATATTGTCCTTCGTGAGGTCCTTTTCTATGTCTTTGATGAAGAGGAATCGTACAAATGGACGTGATTTAGTGTGCAAAAAAATCATTAAAAATGCTTTTTGCACGTCACTGAGTGTAATTATAGCACTCACTCTTGTTCTGAGCACTATTCCAAGGAGATTGGGTAGAAGATTTTCTCCAGTGAGTAGACAGTCATTGATGGATTTTCCAGTTTCTGTTTTAGCAGATCCGTCAAATACGGGTCGAGCACTGGTTGTTTTTCCTTCTTTGATGACCATGCTGTAGGGCATATAATGACCTTTGTCTAGGTCAAGCTCTTCATTAGGGATGATTTCAATGAATCCATTTTTTAAATATTCTTGGAAACATCTTTGGAATAATTCTAGATGAGTTTTGTCTCGTCTAGCTAGTCCTAGCAGTCTGTGATAGCAGTGATAGAAATTCTTCCCCAACTCGGATTCGTCTACGAACGGGAGATCCACGAAGATTTTTCCAGATCCGTCTTGATGGACGGTTTCTTGGAATCTCTCCCGGAAGAGTCGCTTTTCGTCGGCGTTAGGGTCCTCAGTTATTCCTAACACATCTAAGTTCCACAATTTATTTATCTCTTCATTCTGTTTCTCGGGATTTTTGATTGTTGTATATATGCCGATACTTTCCTTGTCGGTAGTATTTCCTGTAGCCCATAAAATAGGTCCAAAATCAGAATGATATAGTCTGAATCCATTTGCAAGATTGTCGCATTTCTTGTCTCTGACGTGATCAGCATATACGTGCATGTCTAGCAAGATGACTGGATCTTCGCATGTTATATGGACAGGATTTGTGGAAAAGTATTCCATATTGTTGTAGATTGATTCAGGAATTATCGGCACAGGCATCTTAGGTAATACCTTCTTTGATCCTGCTGCTTCGAGTTCAATCAGATCTCCATCTTGGAGTTCAATACAGAAATTGTATTTGACTTCGGAGAGGATGCTCATACCACTCGCTGTAGTGAATTGAGTCTGTTCTTTCCTTGGTCTCAGCTTCAACTTTTCGGCTACCTTGACGTCAATCATGTTGTAGGCAGCCCCAGAATCTATCATGAACAGAACTTCTTGTTTTATTCGTGTGTCTTCAGGGTTGAATATATATGCTCTTGCTGTCATGTGGAGGCAGGTTTTTTCTTGTTGTGTCTTCTTCTTAATGACGGAAGCTATGACACCTTTTTTGGCTTCTTCTTTACTTCCACACCAGCATGTTTGATGCGCTCCCTGGCATTTTCTGCATCGAGGAGTGATTTTACAATCTGTAGCTAGATGTCCACCTTTGAGACATTTGTAGCACAACTTCTTTTCCATTACTACTTTCCTCTTCTCCTCTATAGAAGGGCATCTTGGACATTCATTCGCGTAGTGAGGATTTTCGCAAAACGGACATTTTGGAATCCTTTTAGCAGGACTTTTAGAATCGGACTTATTCTTTCCATCTTTCTTTATTGCCGCTACTACTTTTTTGTCGGTGGAATGTTTGGACGGAGTCTTATTTTCAGCTTGAATCCAGACTTCACCAATAAGAAATTCTTCCGCTATCTCGGTCATGTTCTTTAGTGTTAGTTTTTCTCCTTCCTTTTTAGCACTTTTGGTATTGGCTAAATGACGCAGAATGTTGTCAGATAGTCTTCTCTTCAGTGCCCATCTGAAGAATGCCACTTCCACTGATTCTCCGGTTTCTATAAGACGGGCAGATAAGTATTGATAACGTCGGAATGCTTTTCGAACTTCTGTGGTGTTGGTCCTGTCATTGCACGGTTCGATTAATTGGTTTATAACCTTGTCCGCGATTATTTCAGGATCCCCAAAGTGTCGTTCTAAGGTCTTTAGGGCCAATGGATATCCTTCTGCAGTGCGATAATCCTCTACTACAGCTGTGGCCTCTCCTTGCAATCGATCTTTGAGCGTCATCAGCTTTTCCACATCGCTGAGGTCAGGATTTGAACCTATCTCTGCTTGGAAGGAGTCAATGAACGCATTGTAATTTAGAGGATCTCCTGAGAATATTCTATGAGAATTCTTTTTGTCCTTGATCATCCTGACAGCTTGTGGTCCATTGTAGTTTTTGATGGTGTTTGTCTTTTGTTGATCCTCTGCCGTTGGCTTCTTAGGTTCAAGATTTTCTTTAATTCGGTCCAATTCGACTCTCAGATCTCCTTGGGTTTGAATGAGTGTAATGATCATTTTCTTATATCCTCCATTTCTCTTTTCTCCGTAAGCCGTTCGTACGTAATTTTCCTCATCTTCGGTAGACTTGCTTGTTTCCAGGAATGTGATCCATCTTTGATCTAGTGCTTCGTATTTGTTCATTGTTGATTCAATAGAGTGCAAGATCGTTTTGATGGTGCACTTTCGCGACTCTCCTTGACTGAAATCTTCCGAATTTTTTGGATAAGCGTTGAAATAACTGTCTTTGTCTTCTATAATTTCCTTGGCCCAAGCGTTCAGTTGGCTGGTTTCCAATCCATAGAATTTCGACATTTTCGCTTTCAGCACTTGAATGTTTTGTGCCCTTTCTTCTTGATCGTAGATTTGTATCTTTGTTGAGTTTCCTTCGGTTCTCAATCTTTGTTTTGAATACAATCCTTTTTGCGGAGAAGAAATGGCAGGGAAGCTGTGTTTCAGGCAGTTAAAAACAGCTATTGATTTTTTCGTTTTACTTCCAAGATCCCTTGGTTAATTACCGTTTGAGCACAAAACCCGCAGGTTATGTCTTTTCACAGTTTTGTCTCTGTGTAAACGACGAGTTTAGGATCTTTGAAGTGATGATTGTTGTCTCTGGGACAGTAAGACTTGACTTCAGTTTTGGCAAGTGGTGATCTCTATTTCAAGTTTTGGGGTAGTCTCTGCTTCCTCAACAGTAGAAATCACCGGCTGAGCCCCCAGATGTTCAGAAAGACTTTTTACCGCCACGCGAACTCTCTTGAACTTGTTGACCTCAAACTTGGGTAATTAAACCTTTATAAAGAACAACAGATAACAAGCACTAAGAAACACGATTACAAGGATATATTAAAAGGCTGTTAAAACGTAACTGCAGAGCTTATTATGCGACCACTGTTCTTCAGTGGTTCGTAAGGAATGGGCGTGGCCCTATTTCCGAACACCATTTATACTCAAGTGAAAAAGTATAAAATGGTATGGGCATGAGAGCCCGATTAGATAACCTAAGAGTAGTCACAAGCGCCGCCCAGTGACTGACGCCCCCGAACGCTCGATCAACGATCCTTGAGAGGCCTGTTGTTCCTATGATTTCAACTGCTTGTATGATGAATAAAGATTAATCAAGAATATAAATTAGTAATATATAATCTATAATATTCTCGATCGAGATAAGTGAACCTTCCAGAACATTCAACAAACCCCATCCATACACTAAAAAAATGAACGTTTACGTGGCATTCTTGCCACGGAAGGCAAGGCATACAATTGTATGATGTTCTTAGTAACACATTTGCTACAACTTTCGACGAAATCTTGTTATTCGAGAACAAAGTAGTTGTTCCAGAAAATCTTAATCAGATGCTACTGTTGTTGCACAAATCACATCTGGGAATGGAGAATATGAAAAATAGAACACAATAAAGTTGCACTGAATGATTATGATAACAATAAGGAAGAGTTTAAAAGATGTACCGTAAATGCTCTATTTGTGGCGCATGTGCCACAATTTTCCAATTGATCTGTTGGTGACCCCACTATTTTTCGGTTGATCTGTTGGAGTACCCCACTACCTTCCAATTGATCTATTGGAGTGCGCCACAAATAGAGAAAATACGGTATTTACACCGAGCATCTTTTCAATTTATACATACTCAAAGTGGCGCGCTTTTTGTGTTTGGCATTATGCGTCAGCTTTGTCCAACGAATTGTTTGGTGCACATAATACCTGTTTCTTCTCTATTGTTCGGAAATAGGGCCACGCCCATTCCTTACGAACCACTGAAGAACAGTGGTCGCATAATAAGCTCTGCAGTTACGTTTTAACAGCCTTTTAATATATCCTTGTAATCGTGTTTCTTAGTGCTTGTTATCTGTTGTTCTTTATAAAGGTTTAATTACCCAAGTTTGAGGTCAACAAGTTCAAGAGAGTTCGCGTGGCGGTAAAAAGTCTTTCTGAACATCT